>JAUYWG010000608.1:0-13231 GCA_034779775.1 Enteromius afrohamiltoni | reverse complement strand
ATATACATACCCATAGAATTGAAGACTCTCATAGAATTGAAGAAGTGCTGAATTATTTTAAAGCTGTTGTTTTTGTTGTGTTCTATGGCTATGATGGTTTAAATTACACAAACTTGAAATGAAACAAGTTAAAATGTCACTTGAATCAAAAGATTGTTGAATTTCTATGTGAGTTGCGCTTGACTTTTCACTGTATCGTAGCTTCGTTTTATTCAACATCAGTAAAAATAACTCTTGGTTCAGTGAGGGAGTTTTATTCCAAACAATTCAATGAAGCAGTGAGAATGACTCAAACTACTAACTCACTAATGAGTTCGAGACATTGCTGTTGCTGTGGATTTGAAGTATATCTGATAAAGCTGCAGACACACACAAGTTTTTGCGAGTTGATTTTAAACGTTGATTTTAAGCTTGAATTTTTTATTCTTTGTTGCAATTTTGATCATTTTGGCAGCAGTCTGACATTACCAGGTACAACGCTGGGAGGTTGACAAATTTAAAGTGAGTAATCAAATTACTGTCTGCCTGTTCACCATAAGTTTAGGAGCAAAGAATTTGGTTGGAAGGATATTTATGGACAAAAGTGGGGACTAATATTCACCTGTGCTGTCGGGAACCACCCATGACCGCAGACAGATCCAAGTCAACTAACTGTTCTAATGATGACTGACTCACACACACAGGTTTGTACATGGATACCTTAAATCTAAAGGGTAAGAATAAGAAGCTCCAGGTCAAAGAATGGTGCTACAGCATTATCATATGCACTCACAGACCAATGCACAAAGAAAGTGGAGAAAAAGAATTTTAAGTGGTTTTGCAGCTGGGCAGGCAGTGAAGTCCAGTGAGTCCAGATGTTTCCAAACGTTCCTCTCTCATGAGGAAGTTTCTTTGTGTCTGCCTTTTTCTTTCTCTCTTTTTTTTGCCCTTTATTTTTCCTTCTGTTAGGAATCCCCACTATTCCGTAACACACCGACACACACATATTAACTGTAATACATCTGGCTCAAGCACTCACACACAA
Organism: Enteromius afrohamiltoni; assembly: GCA_034779775.1. Lineage (NCBI taxonomy): Eukaryota > Metazoa > Chordata > Actinopteri > Cypriniformes > Cyprinidae > Enteromius > Enteromius afrohamiltoni. The sequence continues at coordinate 12,207 of JAUYWG010000608.1, read as the reverse complement.
ACACATATACCTTTTCCAGTTAATGGAAACATTTTCGATTCGAACGGGAACCACTACAGTCCATAGGCCTGGCCAGTGTCAAGTACAGATAACAAAAACAAGTTCTGTTGTTACGAATTTGCAAACAAAGTCAACAAGCTGCTCTACCACTGACACTGTGAGTTTTCCAACAATATTAACCTGATATGTGTCTCAGGATGCCAACTTAAAGAGCTTTAAAGTTGAGAAGTTCTTCTTTCTCCCTCTTCCTCTTTGTCCATGTCTACAGAGAAGGAAAAGGAGATGTCTCTTCTTTAGTCATCAGCATGTGCCAAAATCTTTCTCTGAGGTGTCTGACTGTGCTGTGATATCTAGACCAGACAGTGAACTCAGATTAGTAACATACACATATTAATCACAGATGACTCTGATGTGGATTGCTCAGATCATTTCAGCAGACACGTTTATACAAAGCCACAAATTATTCAAATCTATTTATCTATCTATTCGTCCATCCATTCATCCATCCAACCTCCTTCAGTATCCATCCATCTGTATTATATATCCATCCAACCGTCTATAGTATCAATCCACCCATCCATCCATTTATAGCACCTATCCATCCATTCATCCATTCACCCTATCATCTATTATCCAGTCATCTATAGCATTCATCCACCCATCCATCTATATAGTATCCATCCACTCAACCATCCATTTATAGCATCCATCCATCCATCCATTCACCCTATCATCTATTATCCAGTCATGTATAGCATCCATCCACCCATCCATCCATTTATAGCATCCATCCATCCATTCACCCTATCATCTATTATCCAGTCGTCTATATCATCCATCCACCCATCCATCCATTTATAGCATCCATCCATCCACCCATCCATCTATATAGTATCAATCCACCCAACAATCTATTTATAGCATCCATCCATCCATCCATCCATCCACCCTATCATCTATCATACAGTCATCTATAACATCCATCCATCCATTTATAGCATCCATCCACCCAATCATCTATTATCCAGTCATCTATATTATACATTCACCCATCCATCCATCGATCCATTTATAGCATCCAGCTGTCCATCCATCCATCCATCCACCTTATCATCTATTATCCAGTCATCTATGGCATTCATCCACCCATCCATCTATATAGTATCCATCCACTCAACCATCCATTTATAGCATCCATCCATCCATCCATCCATTCACCCTATCATCTATTATCCAGTCATCTATAGTATCCATCCACCCATCCATCCATTTATAGCATCCATCCATCCATCCATTCACCCTATCATCTATTATCCAGTCATCTATTGTATCCATCCACCCATCCATCCATTTATAGCATCCATCCACCCATCCATCTATATAGTATCAATCCACCCAACCATCTATTTATAGCATCCATCCATCCATCTATCCATCCATCCACCCTATCATCTATTATCCAGTCATCTATAGCATCCACCCATCCATCCATTTATAGCATCCATCCACCCAATCATCTATTATCCAGTCATCTATATTGTACATTCACCCATCCATCCATCCATCCATCCATCCATTTCTAGCATCCAGCTGTCCATCCATCCATTTATAGCATCCATCCACCCACCCAATCATCTCCAGTCATCTATAGTATCCATCCATCCATGTATAGCATCCATCCACCCACCCAATCATCTCCAGTCATCTATAGTATCCATCCATCCATTTATAGCATCCATCCATCAATCCATCTACCCATCCACCCAATCATCTTTTATCCAGTCATCTGTAGTGTCCATCCATCCACCAATTTACAGTACCCATCCATTCATCCATCTGTATAGTATCATCCATCAAACTGTAGCATTCATCGATCCACTTCTGGCATCCATCTATCTATCATCCATTTATAGTATCCTTCCATCCATTCATCCACCAACCAATCATCTAGTATCAATCCATCCAACCATCTTTATAATGATAATTTAGTCATCAACATTGCCCTAGAATAGAATAGAATAGAATAGACAATAATTCCATTTGTACACTTAGCCTAACCCTTCAATCACCAATCAGTTTAAACGGTTTCCCTACACGTTTTTCTTTCTCTGAGTCTCAGTATTTTTCCTCCCTCTTAGAATATTAGTTAGCCTCTATAACTTTCCATTTAAGACACGCTCAAAGTCCAGATGTTAAAAGAGTGCATGAAGTCACGTTGCAGCTGAGAGGAAGCAATGGTCAGAAAGAAGCAGAGAAAGACAGAGGGATTCCCTGTGTGTGAGTCACGTTGTGGGAGCCCCCTCTTTACTCATAACAAAAACAACCCATTCCTTCGAGAATGAACCCGCAGAGAAGGACTACTCAGAACTGCAGACCTCATATTCAGTTCAGCAGCTTTTCATTAACAGCTACGGTGTTGATTAATCTTGCAAAAACATTTATCTAACATTTCTCTAAAGTAACAGTTGACCCAAAAATGACATGTCTGTCATGTTTACTCACCCTCATGTTGTTCCAAATCTTTCTTTCTTCCACAGAACATAAAGGTAAACTGTTCAACTGTTTATTCAGACGTGTGCAACTGTACAGATTCTGAATATAGTGGTGCAAGATGTTTGGGCTGTTTCATTTTGAATACTTATACTCTTGAATTATATGCAATGGATATTTTTTACATGTCTCGCGTAAGAAAAAGGTTCGGAACGACATGAGGATGAATAAATACTGATGTCATTTTATGGGGAGAGGTATCCCTAAAACTACTTTATTTAATAAAAGTAAAATTTCAGTAAACAATGATCCAAAAAAATCCACACAGAGGCTGAACTGCTTTGTTCCCTTCCTAAAAACAGAGTCCTTCCCAGATTTAAAGAAGGCAAAGTTTTATAGATGATGGTAAATGCAAATGCAGGGGAATAAGTTATAAGGCAATGAAGCAGGAGCATGTGACCGAGCTCATGAAAAATGATAGTGGAAAAGAGTTGTCTTTAGAAAACTGGACAGAGAGAGAAAGAGAGCGAGAGAGGGATGTTGATGCCAGTGGTGGGCTGGCTCAGGGGTGTTTCCATGTGAGGAGTGCCCTAGAATCCACAGCGGATGCCAGACACGGGGAAACCCTTCTCAAAAACAAGAGCACACACCCTTCTGTCAGCAAGCACACACAAGCCCTCTCTCTATCTCTCTCTCTCTATCTCTCCTTTACACAAACACCCACGCACATATGTGCACAAACCAAAAATGCAATGTTGGTTAGACAGCATGTTAGTGATGCTGCAATTAAAACAAATGCTCATTCATCAGTTAATCCACAACATCTTTCCATCCATCTGTCCCTTCAAAATAAGATCATATTAAATTTAAAAAGTGATCATTTCATTATCTAGACAGAAAAAATGGAGAGAGCAAGAGAAAGACAATTGCTTACAATATTCAAGAGAGGTTCAATATCATTCTACATCTTTTATGTATTACAGCAGCTTCATTTCCCAGAGTTCCCTTCTTCACGTGTAAAACAATGAGGCCATTTCCTTCAGGATTTGTGTTACAGATCGCTAAATATCCAGCGTGTTTACATTACTCGGCCTTGGCCTTGTCTGCACCTCCTGCCTTTTTTCAGTTTTTATTTTTTTATTTTTGACAAACTCATCAAGGAAATGACTGTTTGTAAATCTCAGGTATCAACAGTCAAGGGCTACTGCTTCTATTTTCCATATGGAAAAGAGAGAGAGAGACCTGAATAAAGACAGACAAAAAAATCAAAACAAACACCCAGACACAAGGGACAGCCCAGACTGTGCTCTCTCTCTCTATTTGGGCTCCATTCCTGGGCAGCACAGGCAATGGAAAGTTCTGGAAATGTAAATCTGTTGGGTTAAAAATACAGCGCATTAATGTGCTCCACATGTGGCACTTTGGCATTGGGAGGGATATTTTGACGGCAGAGAGGGGAAGAAGGAGGGATGGAGGGAGTGGTAGGAGGGTTTTTCCTAGAGGAACGCATACACACATTCACACTACTGAAGAGCGGGGTTTAAGAACAAAGCAGGACTTTTCCACCCATACTGTGGAGCTTCTAGGGGACCGTCACAGTATAGATGGTCGAATGAGTAAACATTGAGACAGATAAGCCACGGCATCCTAGGAAGGACGACATTCATAATGGATCGCTTTAGAAGAGTTGCAGTGTGTGATATGTGCACCACAAGTGACATCAGATTTTGTGTTATAAATTCCAGTAATGGCAAAGCTGAATTTCACATGATCAACGATTTGGTGCTCAAGAAACATTTCCTATTGTTATCAATTTTAAAAACAGTTGTGCTGCTTTATACATGTATGATGAACCATTCGTAGGACAACCTCACACCATCTTAAAATAAAAAGTACATGTTACACAAGTGCAATAGTGACTTTGAGTGACCCACAAGAAAACTAATAACAAGCAGCTCGACCAATGGGATCATTTAGGGACAGGCTCATAATTATAGTCTAGTTAGTAATTACAAATGACAAAAAAAATCGTAGTTTTGCTTTTGGGGGTTTATTAGTTGGCAAAAGCTAATAATAATACAAATGTAAAATTAAAATAAAAACTAAATAAAACACTAAGACACCTTTACCTGCATGTCAATACGAACAAAATGATTGGAATATTAACTATAAATCTTCTGTATTTGTACATACACGCACACATACAAACTACAAAGCTCCTTTAGAAATCTCAGGGGGACTTGTAAGTAACTATAATCTGATTCTGAGCATTTTAAAAACATAATAGAATCCAATTAGATAATAGTTAATATTTGTTCATCCACACAATGTCATTTTTTGAAGTTAAGCAGTGTTTGCTCACTATCTATCCTATACAGTATACACGGTTAGGATCCATCCCAAATGACACTGCATTGAAAACAGCATGCCAAATGTGTCCAGATGGCACCCACACATGCTTTCTGGCCTAATATTGTCCAGATCCTTTGTAACTACGCAAGATTGTTTTTTTTTTTTCCTATTGAAACATTATATTATAAATCAGTTGTTTTGTTTGTAGGACGACAATCTGCAAAATGAATTATGGCCAAAAGTGACGTGTTAAACGGAGCTTGGTGTACTATTGGCAAGTGAAGGCATAATCAATAAGTCAAAATATTTAATTAACCCTAGCATGGGTTGGGAGACGTTCTTTGCGAATGACGCAGAGATTCCTTGCGGGCCTAATTATAACCCAATTCTCCTGTACAGGTTTACATCACACTGAAAACTATGTTATTAACCGTCGTCAGCATTACGTATATCCTTGTACTTAGGGGAAGTATGCAAACTGGGATTCAGCTTTTTTCCCAAAAGGATTATCTTCAGAAACCTCCCAAAAGACACACACACACACACACACAGCTAGGTGTTCCCACCTTGTGCTCGCTCCACAAACACCACCTTGGAGTCGTGCTGGAAGTTGTGCCCGCTGAGAAGCATCTGTTCCCCCCCTGAGGCGGCACAGCTTTCCATGCTCTGTTTATCCACGAGGGGCAGCTCCTGTGCTGAGCGCTGGGCTGCAAGGAGGACAAAGAGACAGAAAGAAAGTGAGGAAAGAGATGAAACACTCAAATCTGTATACGTACACGCCTGTGCTTTGTACTGTACTATCGGGCAAGGAGTTAAATTTCAGTTCTTTTCCTACTAAAAAAAAGTACAATTTTTACATAAATACATATATAATTAATCTTACTGACCCAAAGATCTGAATTTTTTGTATACACCTATATGATGAATATATGGCAGTTCAGGCTATACTCAGTTTGTGCTTTTGAAAATGTTACCTGATATAGCCTTCGTAACCTTTAACCCAGTGATTACTCACATTTAATATGTGCTGTGTGACATTTTTCATTTACCTAATAGCAATTAATTAATCAGTCCTGACAATATCAGAGCAAAAAAAAAGTCAAATCTGCCTTTGATTTATTGATTCAATTCATCTAATTACATTCCTGTCAGTACAGCATAATGCTAGGCAGGTCAAGAAATAAATGAACGGCTTAAAAGTATACACTGAATGCAACATTAGTCACCTTGAATTTACAAAAGGCAAATAGAAAAAGGACTTTAGTGGCATGACTCACAGCACTCAATGGGGTTAGATGCCACCTGTAAGGACACCGTCCTGCCGTTGGGTTGGTTGATGTGGACCCGGAACACCATCCTCACACGGGTGTTCTTTCGCCCGATGTCCGTTTCGCCCTTCCGCAGCTCGATGTCTGAGTTACGCAGCTTGAGTATTCCAGCGCAGTCGATTCTGTGGCACAGAAGGAACGCTAGCGTTTTAGGAACAGACTCAACAAATCCTTTCAGAAGTGCAAAAATGTGCTGTAAATATCGTCAGACAGCTGTTTAATAAACATTTTCTCGGAACAGAGTAAACGTTTAATTTACTGCCTGAATTTTTTGGTGCCGTTTCTGCCAGAATCGCGCCTGGCCCTTATTCTGCGCTGCATAAATAAATGCCCTTTCTCTCTCGCCACTTCCAATTTATACTTCTGACATGGCAGAGGTGAAATGAAAAGTTTACTTTCTCAGTGAAACGTTCAAATCCTTCAAACCGATGCAAGTCAAGAGTTATTTAAAAGCCTGTCAAAGTTTTGCATCAAAGAAACATTAAGGGCTCTTTATTTAATCAGAGCTGAAAGGCAAAAACAGGAAATCTGAAAAGAAAAAAAAATGTTAATATATAAGAGTAATATATCACCGCTGTACAGACACAGGAATGTCAGATATTAATGTTTCCATGTGTATGGGGTGACGATGAGCACATTGCGTTCTAGTTGTCATCCAGACTTCAAATGAAAATGAGAATGATTAAAAACGATGTAAAATAAAATAAAACACACACATCTAACGTAAAAATAAACAGTTATATAATAAATGGAATCATAAAGCCTACCAAATGATTAATTATACAGCTACTATAAAAGTCATCATTCCTTTTCCAAAACAGCTGCCCGTGTTCCCCGCCTTCACTCCACACAAAAAATAAAAAAACTGCATTTTCTCTCCAATCAAAATGTGAAATGAAATACTAAAGAGTTTCAAATTGGATAAACCTGCCCTGACACGGGGACATAACTGTTTTTTGGCTTTAATACAGAAACGTGACAAAGCTCCCCAGAAAGCTCTGAAACATGATCCTGAGGGGTGTGTGGGTTTTCTTCTTTTTTTTGTATAAGTTAAGTGTTACATCCATTATAGAGTGGGAAGAAAATGCTGAGCTGGTAAGACTGCTACCGCCTGGCTTGCAGAACAGACCTTTCCAGGCTCCACGCGACCAGAGGCCTCCTGTAACACGAGCCCTGGAGCTCTTAACAAGGGAAACCCACGGCGCTGGGACTCCTCGCACACACACCAAAATCACTCCTGCTTAGCAACTGCCTTCACAACAGGGCAAAACGGTGGGGTCTAAAGAATCAATGTTGTTTATTGCAGGAAACACGCACAGGATGCATGTGGATATACATAATTATGAGGTACAAACATTTCCCCCCACCGGGCTTGGATGTTGCTCCGTGTTTTTCCTGTTTCTTAGTGTCTTTCTGAGATGTGCACGCATACTCACATGGCCCGCATGTTGCTCTCGGGCAGCAGAGGAATCTCCAGAACTTTGGTGTTGGACTGCATGACCTCGTGGCTTGGTGTGGACACGGTCTTCCCGGTTATGCGGTGGACCTGGTAGAAGGCGTGAGGCCGGAGTAGGCGGTCATCTGCTGTCCCAATGAACAGCTGTAGTGTCAGAGGCTCACTCTCCATGTAGCCGTGAAGCTGAAAGATACAGGGATGAGTTCACTGGAATAACCTGTTTCTACAAGAACAAGAACGTGACATAATCACGGCCGATCGGAAGATGTTTAATGTAAAATAGACTTTTTGGACTGCTGAGAATCCAAAGCAGGGGCTGAATAAATAGAAGCCAGACAAGAAAATATACTGTTTCTCATTAAAAACTAAAAAAGAAAAAAGAAGAAGTTACATTTTGCCAGTTGATTGGTTAATAATTCTTCAGGCCCGCCCACACTGAAATCTCATTGGACCAATGACCTGTTTGTCATATATGCACACTACAGTCCAAATGTTTGAGTTTTTTAAAAAGAAATTAATACTTTTATTCAGCAAGGATGATTTAAACCTAAAGCAAGATTAATCATTTGACAGCACTAATATTCAAATATAAAAAGTTATTTTAAACTGCTTTTACTGCATTTTGATCAAATAAATGCACCAAGCATAAGACCTAAAAATCTTACCAGCCTCAAACGTTTGATTGGTAGTGTATATTAATAAAATACATTTACTGTAAACAAGAAGACACTGATAGTGGAAGCTGTAAAAGTTACACGAGGAACATCATTAAAAAAAAAAGAGAGATTTTAAATAAAAAAAATAAAAGTATTTATTTTCAAACTGAAGCACATTCTGTTAAAGCTATGTAACACACGGCTGATGTATGGAGATCCTCAAGGAGGGTGGTCAGCATCTGTGGTGAAAGTCCTGAACCAGTCTGTATATTTATTTAAGTAGATATGCTTGAGCCTGGCATTTGTGTTTATTCAGAGTGCACAGGCCAGAGAGACACAGAGAGATCGCACTCGCAGAACCCTCCCCTCACTTCATTACATTATCACCCACTAGAGGAATGCCAAGACTCTTTCCTCCCATGGCACAGAGTTCAGAGCGGTGTGTCCGCACCTCCGAGTGCTGTGGGTCAGTTCTCACACTCTCAAGCTCTCAACCTCCGTGGCACATCTGTGGCAAATGAGGGAAAAAGCTTGAGGAAAAAAAAAAGTAGATCTACAACACGGCCTCCTTTGAAGAGTTACTGGACAGATTCAGTGAGCAAATTCTTACTGGAAGAGGTTATGTCTCAAGTGATATTGAGCAAGACCAGTGGCTCGTTCACTAACAGAAAATTACACATTTTATTTCTGACTTGAAAATCTAAAATGAAGAACTTAATTTTTAAAGCAGTACTGGAATATATATATATTTTTTTTTTACATATTTGTGAATTAATTAATTTAAGTACACTGTCATACATACAGTACATATATATATATATATGTGTATATATATATATATATATATATATATAATGAATCCCAAAAGACAAGGTTCAGTTGTTAAAAGGTTTTTTTTTATATATATATATATATATACATTGTAATAAAAAAAAATTACGGTAAAAAAAATTTAAAATGGTTAATGGTAAATTCCAGTAAAATTTTGATTAATTTGACATTCCCAGAAATCCCTGCATTGCATTTCAATTTGAATTTTATGTTTTTTCTTTGAAATAACTATGTTTTTTCTTTGTGTTTTCTTATTAGTTCTGTTTATTAGGGTTGTGTGTCACATGTAATGTTGTTAAATGAATGTTTACTGTATATTTGAGTGTAATGAGTCTCATCACGATGGTGTTTAGTGTTTGTGTGAATGACTCTGAGCTCCTGCTATATATCTTCATATTTAAAAGCTGCTTGTGATGATCATGTGACTTTCTCATCATCACTGCATTTCAAAAAACTGTTTTTACTACTTTAATAGGTTGGTATATTAACATTATATAAATGAATGAAACTACGGTATTTAACTGTAAATTTAACATAAAACCTAAAACATTGTTACCGTATTTTTTCGGTTGAATTCTGGCAACCCCTGCCACTTTTTCACTGTAAATTTTACAGATTTTTTTTTACAGTGTATATATACACATATATATATATATATTACTGCATTAAAAATGCGATGAATCATGTAGTTAAAGTCTATAGCGTAATACTAAGGAAAATAATAAATTGTTATGCCTTTTTTGCCACTTAAGTAATAACGCTTGCATATGCAGTTATTAGAAAATAAGACACGTTACGATAATAAAGTCTTAAAAATACTCAACCAAACAAAAACTCTACTAACAGTACTCAATAAATAAGCAATAAAGACTATCTAAGTCACAGCAGACCGATGAGATAAAACCAGTCTGAATATTATAAATGTGGAAGCACTGCTCTAACAAACCAAACCTATATTTAGGGATTTCGTCACTTCTTCCAGTTACGGCGGTGATTTTTGTTGACAGAGCTGTTCTTTGAGAAGTTAGCTTCCCGAGAGACTTCAGCGCAGACGTGGAAGCACATAGCTGTGGTGCGGCAGGCTTACTTCAGAGGCTACACACTCACGTCTACCATCAATCCGATGGCGCATGTGGTCAAACTGCATCCAGGATACAAAAAATCTGACAGAAACCACCAGGAACCCGAGCAGGGGGAGAGAAAAAACGAGAGACGGGGCTCTAGCAGCCTGGTTACAGAAATCCTGACCACCAAAAACCACCAAACCCCAAGCGGGGAGACTTCAGCGCGAGAGGGGGGTGGTCCCAGATTAACTCAGAGGCTGTAGTGACTCACATAGTTATGGGAATACATAGAGTGGATGGTTAAAATACTGAAAATGCAGCTAATTTGTTACAGTAAGATCAGAGTGCAAATTATAGTGGACTTTTGGTTTGTGTGAGTAGAAGTTTAAAGGACAAAAGTGACTGCCAAAGTGCGTTTAACAACTCTGCTGAAGTTCACAAAATGACTTGCACATTGACTGAGATCCTCAGAGGAGGACATCAGTGGTGACAGAGCATGAAGGGAGGTGCCGTACACTAAAAGAAGAACATGTGCAGCTGAGAGCGCTCTCTAATCTGATGGTTTACAGAATGGGACCAGCTTGTTCGAGCACTCCCCTTTTACTTTCCTGCCAGAACTGAGACTGGACGCCTCCACACGATGCTGTTGCACATGATGTCAGTGCAGCACAAGGACCTTCAGCTAAACAAAAGGCAGTCTGTGCACTAGGCCCGGAAACGGCAGTGGATGCAAAAAAAAAAAAAAAAAAAAAAAAAAAGGCGCGGGTGTGAGGGGGTTGTTTTTTCAGACGGGAGTCACACTGAGCCACGTGTTCACAATCATTAGCACCTCATTATTTTGAATCCAAGTACCCAGCAGCCACAGATGTGCTTTCAAATGTTGAGTTCACCTTTAATGGCGATTTTGGTAAATAAAGCGGTCGTGGAGACTGTGGTTAGCATACCCCAAGAGTCGCGTCCAACCACAGCTTTTTATTTTCTCAGATAAAACCACGACTTCTGTTTTTAGGAATTCTGTTATCCATTAGGGAGCATCTGCAGTGAATACCCATGATTCAGCTACGACAGCAGATGAGGTGTGTGATTCACTAGTGTGAGCAGAACGGACTGACACCACAACACTGTGGTCTTGAGAAACATCGGAAGTACTGCTCTCATGCTTGGACATAACATTACACCAAACAGAAGTATTTAAATCAGTGTCACTATGACTTGAGAGAAAACAAATATAAGGAAGTACCCTTGCGTCAACAACAAAAACATTGAGTGTAAATGTACACCACTGTGCTACATCACGAGGAGGATGCTGACTAAAAATAAAACTAAATTAAAAATAAGACATTCTGTGAAAATTTCAATGAAAAGTATTTATAAGCACTACTAATAATAAGTTTAGGGTCAGTAAGATTTTCCTATTCCAATTAAATATGCTGTTTAAATATTTAAAAATTTGTTTTAATCAGCATATTAGAATGATTTCTGAAGAATCACGTGACACTAAAGACAAGTAATGGAAATGATGAAATGATGAAAATTCAGCCTTACCATCACAGGAATAAATTACATTTAAATACATTACAATATAATACATTAAACTAAAATACATTAAAATATAATACATTTATTATAAACTGGAATAATATTTTTTAAATATTTGTGCTATTACTGTGTTTTGATTAAATAAATACAAAACTTAAAAAAAAAAAAAAAAAAAAAAAAAAACTTATTAACCCCAAAATTTGAACAAAATATTGAGATGCATATTGTGTAATGCAATGTAATCTCAATTAGTGTTTAATCGCCATTAATCGCATCAGAAATAAAAGAGTTTGTTTACATGAGTGTGTACTGTGTGTATTTATTATCTATATATAAATGCAGACACATACATACTTTAAATTTAAGAAAAATGTATTTTGTTTATATATTTAATATATTTATACATCATATAAAATATAAATATATTTAAATTTATATACATGTAAATATTTTGAAAATATATACTGAATCAATGTATATTTATAAATACA
>JAUYWG010000607.1:0-13233 GCA_034779775.1 Enteromius afrohamiltoni | reverse complement strand
AGGAAAAACACTGCTGCAGACAGAGAATGTGGCGAGGCCGGGGCTGTGGACCATTAACGGAGAGTTCAAGTCATAAAAACAGGGTCATGGCCCAGCGCCTTTTCTTTCTCAATATCAGAGGGAGTTCCACGGGCCCGTCATTACAGCAGAGTCAAGAACAGGCCATTCATACCATCTGACATGCCTTTCACTCCTCTATAGGACAGTATGATTACAGTGCAAATGCTGCCTTTTCTTTCGGCCCGCGCCTTTCTGTGGGCTTTCAAAGGCTTCAGTGTTTTCTGAGGGTCAGCAGTGCGGGGATACAGTCAAGGGTCATACGAATGTTAAGTGCGGGGCTTTCAGTCTTACTTCACACACAATGTTTAGTCTCTCAGAGCGATTAAAGGTTGGGATTTTGACTCGAAGCACGAGGGTTTTGCTGGCAAACAATTAAAACGATTTACAAATGAGATGATAGATGACGATTTCAGACCGCTGGGGGAAAATGATCTGTAAATATTTTCCTTGTATTCAGTTTCAGCAGTAAAAGCAAAAGGGAAAAATAAAACACAGTTGAATTACATTTACTTCATACTACAAATACATTCTCATATGTATGCACTTAATAAAATGTCATGCACTTTCCATATACTTAGAGTCTGGAACAACTCGTGCTGTACCTAACGCACTTTAACTGTGCAGAGGTCGTGCTGAAGTCCAATTAAACACACACTTAGTATATCTGATTGTGTTAAAGTGGAACTGCACTTTAAATACTCAGCATTTAAAGGGCCACATTGCTCAATCCTCATTAAAACAGATATAAACACATATTTTAGGCTGATTAAGAAGAAACATGCATTGTGCACAAGTAATTCGATTTTCTGCCAGTTCATAGATTTGAACTATGCTTAGTATGAAATAAATATATTTTCAATATTTAACTTTTTTAGTATGGTCACAAGAAAAGCAATCATTTTGATACTGACCAAAAGTGATCATTAAGATATATTTATTAAAAGAAATGCACGGATGCATTCAGCTGACCGATACGGCATGCATTTCTATTTCAAATAAAGCATTTACTTTCTGTTTATCAAGGAACCCGGAATCTGTGAGCAGCGCAATTATTTTTAATCGTTGATAACGGTAAGGAACGTTTATGTTGCGGCAAGTAATCATAATAATGTGCTTTCTGAAGAATCATGTGACACTGAAGACTAGAGTAATGAAGCTGAAAATACAGCTTTGATCACGGGAATGAATTACATTTTAAAATATATTACAATAGAAAGCAGTCATTGTGCATTAGAATAATCTTTCACAATAATACTGCTTTTAAAAAACATGAATACATCTTAACCAAACCACAAACGATTAAATATGATATAAAACATTGTGAGGTCTTAATATCTTTCAGTTAGATTAGCTAAGTGCAATTCATTTCTGTGAATCATTTTAAACTGTCAGTTTCAACGATTTCCATGATGTTTTAAGGAGGAAAATCTTTCAGCCACATACAAAAATGAAATCTAAATGCTTCAAGATGAAGATGTATATTTTTTAGCCCTGCTTGGTATGTCCTAAGCGATCTGTTAGATCTGGAGAATAAGAGACTTGCGCTATTACCATCTGAATGACATTGGCATTGAGATACCGGCGGTGAACTTTAACATACTGAGAGCATGACTCTACAAGACTGCAGGAGTCACAAACACTCAGCTACACAATGCCACTAAAACTGATCAGGAACCGCTCGTCTTTAATCTTATCGCTTTAATAAAGGTGACAGACAAGACAACATTCATCCGTACTGAGCACAAAAGTCAAATGCACTTCATACCTTGGTGATATATTGGTTAAATGGAGAGGACGCCCACATGCGGTACTGTAACACTGACCCTTCCTTGTTACCCAAACCATTTGCCTGGAATTCCTGGCAGATGTTACGTTATGCAGGAGGCATTTGAAACCATAAATTATTGACCAGTGCATGTGAAATGACTGACTTCCTTTAATGAGAAAACACCGCTCCCAAAGCTGGCTTCCTTTATTCACACCCCGATCTTCTTTGATTGGTTAAATTTGTCGCCCTCTCTTTCAAGTGCATGGCCACCCTATAAACCTGGAGTTCTCTCACACCTTCACACACTTGATCCCACAGCGTCACTTCACACTCCTCCCCCCCGTCTCATTCTGCCCTGTGACGCTACCACCAAACGACTTCTTAATTCTTCTACAGTCTTTTTTGAATTTATTAACTAAAAAAAATGATAAATTGATACATTTCACTGCATCTCCTTGTGGAAATATGCCCAGCACGCAGCCGAGTTCACAATGATCATGAAAATAAAAAGGGATACTGTATTATAAAATACAGCCTGGGAACTGCATCGTGGCAATTACATCATACAAAAATATCACCGTTACATTTTTTATGGCACATTTTCCAGAGTCAAAGTTTGGGGACAGTAAGATGGGTTTTTTAAAGAAATGCTAATTATATTATTAAGTGAATGAAATAAAAAAGCCACTTGGTGTCTGCTAAAAGACTAAACGTAAATGTAACAGATTTCTATTTTTAATAAACGCTGTTCTTTTGAGCTTTCCATTCAAATGCTGAGCAGCAAATCAGCATAATGGAATAACAAAATCAAAATGCTAATATATATATATATATATATTGCTTTTGTTAATGAGATTCATATCCTCATGCAATCGGCATAACTTAGATTTCTGTCTTGTTTACAGAAGAAACATAAAAAGCTAAATAAACTTGTTTTGTGTTAGAAATTAGATTATTTTGCTTACTCCATTGGCAGAAGCAAAAACTGGGATTCTTTTTTTTTTTTTTTGTCAAGAGTAAATTGCGCTCGTCTAGAAAATCATTTTTTGTTATTCTGGCTGGAAACAAGACAAGTTATCCCAAGTGACTGAGAGGTTTGCTAAATGAGGAAAATTGCAACAGGTTTAACCGTTGATTTGAATCTGCCCTGTTGCTCTGGGCTGTGTCCCCACCCTCCACACACACACACACACACACAGGGCTCGGACCCCCACTGCAACTATTAAACCTGCATTGTTACCCTGAGGTCAGGCCGGGTTTCATTCCAAACTTTACCACAAGCAGGAAATGTAACGCCTGCAGTTTAAACAGTGACGCAGATATCAGCATGACGACTGAGAGCACAGATAAACAAAAGTACAACAACAAAAAGAAGCAGAAAATCTCACAATGAATGAACTCACAATGAAGTATCATGTGACACTGAGGGCTGGAGTAAAGACGCCGTATATTCAGAGGAATAAATTACATTTGAACAAATACTTGCATAGAATACGCTTATTTTAAACGGTAATATTATTCCACAGTATTAAAGTTTTTACCGTATTTTTAATGAAATACATGCAGCCTAAAAATCTAAATATCACTTGTTTGCCACCACCGTTAAAAATTCTGAAAGCATTTTACGCTCGACACTTTCGATGCATTTTTATGCAGGACAGAAACTCCGGATACGGTACTGAATGTGTATGTTTACTGTAAAGCATCTCTGGCAGGCCAGCGGCCATGTGTTCAGGCAGGTGTGTGTCCCAGCAGCGGAGGATGGGAGGACAGAACAGATGATGGCGAGCGGAGAGCGGAGGATGGGAGAGAGAGAAAGAGAGAGAACTCCCTATGAGGGCTTTGTCTTTCGGTTCCACTACAAATCAATCCTAGCTCAGCAGGCATGAGGTGGGGGGGGGGTTGACTGTCCTGTACTTTTCCGCTCTTAGCACTCAACTCTTCCTCTTCCACTTTTTTTCCAAACACTTAATCCCCGTCACATCTGTCCTTAAATAAATTAAATGATTACAAAAAAAAAAAAAAAAAAAAAAATCAATGGAGAACTAATTTTTATCGACAAATGAGCGAGATGTGGTGTGGATCACGGACAGGCGGATCTCCTCTCCACAGTTCGGAAAGTGTTATGTTAATGCTCCACACTTTCACAGTCATGACTAGCTCAGCTTTTCTCGAAACCCAAAGCATGAAAGAAAGAAAGAAAGAAAGAGAAGACTCCGCTCCCTTCCCCCTTTGACCCGCTCACTGTAGTAATCTCATAACCATCACAAGAGGCCTGGAATTAGCATGTGGTAATTACACCGAGGCTCGGTCTTAATGTAAAGCAAACGATTCTGCTTACATAGACTGAATTAATCCTGGAGCTCTAAGAAAAGCTTTGTGCTTCATGTAAATTGGTTTCTGACAACGGTCCATTCAGTCGTCTCCCCCCCAAAAGTAAGAATTTTGTCATCATTTACTCACCCTCGAGTAGTTCCAAGTCTGTATGAATTTCTTAGCAAAGCTAGATATTTGGAAGAAAGTTTGTAAGCAAGCTGTTTTGGGTCACCGCTGTGTGTCAGTCATAGTGACCAAAAACGGCATGCTTACAAAATATCCTCAAGGGTAAGTAAATGATAACAGAATTTTATTTTTGGGTCAACCACTCCTTTAAACCAGATTTCTGCATGTCTTTAACCTATATCGATTTTAAGGTGTTAAAGAGGCACAGCAAAGTTTTGACGAAACAAAAGTGAAAATTTCAACCAAATGACATTAAGGAGGCACCGAGGAGTGAAGTTACATCAGATTATTGACGCGTTCATCCACACTGCTGCGTTTCAACATCTTGGCCATTGTTTGGCCTCTCAGTAGCATCTCTAGTTAGCTTAACAGAATCAATAAAAGCCATCAGCCAATAAAACACATCAAAACCTGAAATATTTGCAAACATTACACAAAACACAGAGCCCTATTGATTCCTCATCACAAGGGCAGATGTTTTTCTTAGCTCATCATTTCTGAAATCTGCTACCTGGGTTTATGAGTTAACAAGTTAATATACAGTAGTGAATCTGAATTCTTTTGTCTCAGTTACATCTAAAGTGATTGAAATAGAAGCCATTTAGATGAACTATAAATATACAGCATGGGACTTAAATATTAATTACATAAGATTTTGGTCTATTATATGGATAAATACATTTTCATCTATATGTATCTATGGTATTTCTGAAATGCCTAAAAGCCCAAAAGCAAGGACTGCATTTATTGTGTTTCGTCGGCTCGCTCTGAGGTGCACACAATTTATCATATATATATATATATATATATATATATATGAAAACTGTTATATTCAGTGGCTTTTTCTAGTTTTCTTAGTGATACTCAGTGCATGTTCTCTTTCACTCGTTCACTGCACTTTATTTCTGAATGTTTTATGCAATATTCCAGTCTTGCGCATAAGTTTAATTTAAATCTTTGGATGGAAAACAGCTATTTTTGTGAGGTAAAGATCTCATACCAGAAGGTACAGCATGGCCCTGATTTGAGAATATAAAAAGATGAAATGCAATGTATCAGTGATGTTAAATCAGGCTTTCTATGTGTATTAGCTTCATTTGTCTTTAGGATCTCAGCACAGGATGAGCAGGATGGTTGGGTTTAGTGATGATAAATGAAGATTACTGCACTGTAAAAAAAAATACGGTAAAAAAACGGTGAAAATGCTACAGTAAAACCTGTGTTTTCACACCTGTGTTTATTAGGGTTGTATGTAATGTTGTTAAATGAATGTTTAATGTATATTTCAGTGTAATGATGGTGTTTAGTGTTTGTGTGAATGGCTCTGAGCTCCTTCTATATATGTTCATATTTAAAAAGCTGCTCGTGATGGGCTTTGGTTAATCATGTGACTTTCTCATCACCGCCTGCTTTTATCAGTGTATTCAAAACAGCTACAAAACACATTTCATAATAGGTTGGTATGTTAACATGAAATTACAGTATTTAACAGTAAATTTAACTTACAACCGTAAAAACCTAAAATGTTGTTACTGTATTTTTTTCAGTTGAATTACGCAACCACAGCTGCCAATGTTTTACCATACATTCTTTTTACAAGAAAATACCGTTCAGTCGCTCCACCTCAACTTGTCATGTTGAATTCAACAGGTTTTTTTTGACAAATGAAGGTTCTTCAGTGGCATGGTACCTCTAACATCCATTCCACAAAAGGTTCTTAACAGCGTAAAACAAATCTTTAAAATGTTCTTCGAAAAATGGTTGTAGAACCTAAAATGGGTTTGCTGCAGAAACCCTTTATTTTTTGAGCGTGTAGATGTTGATAAGGGCTTATTTGTTGGAGAGCAGGTTTTAGTTACTAAATTTAGCCCAGAATGGCTGAACCTATACTGCCTGATGTCCTCTGCCGCTATTGATCTTCACTTCTCCTGAATCCCCCTCCCCCGTGTGTATGAGCCACACAAACACCCCTCCACCACAGAGGTGACTTCCTGCATGGAAGATTGACGAATGGAGCCGAGGCAAAAATGCATGGAGAGACGGAGCAGCAGAGACGAGAGAAAGGAAAAAGAGGAAGAGGAGACAGAGGGATGAGTGAAGACCCTGAGAGATCACCCCCTTCTGTCGGAAACAATAACAGGGGAGATGGGTGGCAGGAGAATAGGATTAGGAGGAGGAGGAGTCATGTACAGTGTCCTTTCAGCCCCCCCCACACACACACACACACACAATAGTGTTTTCACATACCACCCTTGAACATATTCACCCTCCAGTACAATACTGTGGCATTTTCCAATCGAGTTTCCAATCCATTCAAATTCAACCACAAAGCCACAGTGCTCTCAAAGTCCTGCCCAGGTTCCTCCGCAAACCTCTTGTTATCATAATCGCTTGTTAAGAATGCATAACAACAGGCCAATATGGGCTTCAAATGGCCGATCGTTAAAAGCAGTGGCTAAGGGTTGGCGTATATATATTATAAGATAAAAATATTTAATTGAAATAGTTTATTTTCTTGTAATACTAAAAGCATGCTAAAAATAGAATAGTCATTTATTTGAGTATTTTTATTAATATCTATTAACTGTTGGCAAGGCTGCTGTTAGAACAAACACATGAGCTCTATAACAGAGTGATTACTGGCTGATGGAAACTGGCCTGAACTGGCCTGGCTGGTGTAATGGCCAGTCTGTCTCCAATAACAGTGTGTTGATATTTGGATTTTATATTTGAACTCTTATCCAAGCTGTCCAGGTGTTCAATGTTATATAGAAGCAACAAAATGAGAGAAGTGTTCAATTAAATCTGAAACATGGTATTGAATATATACTTTGCAATTACGTTTTAGATGCATTGCTTTTTTTTTAGATGATGCTTATACAAGTATAAATACTCATATATTAAGCCTCTAGATACTGTAACTGTGCAAAACGGTCGCTGAATCTGAGCAAGATCACAGAATGGGATTCAGTTTACCTCACTTTGTTTCTATGAAAGCAGCTGAGGAAGAGCTGTTTGCACCTCCGGTCATTATGTGAACGCATTTTCACACCAGCCTCAACGGCGAGCTTAAAATTCGACTTAAAGCTAACATCACATTTATTCAGTAGGCGGCACGTCTGCGTTTAACACTGCGTTTCCATGAATGAAAACTAACAATTCTTGCATGCTGCCTTTTAAGGGAGGACTAACGGGTGATTTTACAATAGCAGTTTTATTAAGGAGTCGCAAAAGGGTGTCAAGGTCCAAGGCCGGCCAGTGAGCGCTTTAAGATGTGATACTTTTTGACCTTTAATGCATGGAGTCATCGCAGCGAGCGCTATTGCTCCACAAAGCGCTAGAGCAAACCCAGATGCAATTATGTGGCAAAACTGATCAAATCCGGAGCGCTGAGGGGTGAAGTTTGGGCTACGGTGATAAACCCACGCGGGGGGCGTGCGCAGGGGTTGTGTGAATGTATCGGGGGTTTAACCAGATGAGCGTGGAGCCTCGCTGACCCCCGCTCGCATCGCATGAAGACAGCTGCCTGCTCAGCACAGAAAACCTTTTCCAGATGGGCCACAGCCCGCATACCACAGAGCACACACACCATCGCCATAAACCCACTAAATACACAACTCCTGAGCGAGAGGGAAAAAACGAGCTGGGAAATAACGCAACATCGTTGCATTATATGAATATACTACATGTTTACGTTCTGGTCAGTTCACACTGTCTCTGAATACACGACCAAACCTGATTTACTCAGGTTAACTGATTAAACACACCTAGAAACCTCACTGCGCAGTAAATGTGCTCCCTCTCTGTGGATACGAATTAAAATACCGTTCAACAATGACCACATATGAGTAAAGAATCACACCACTACAGACCAGTTTGTTTATGATTGAGATAATGAATTAAATTCAGGTGGGTTTGCTACATTAAGCATTCAAGTCAAAAATAAGGTGGATAGCTGAAGGATTTTGGCTTTACTAGCATCTAATGAACAGGATTTTAAGCTAATAAAGAGAGAGAATGTTGTTAGGCTTTTCTAGGACAGGCTTACCTTACCTTACATTAACAGTCCTAGATAAGGACTTGCTTGCTTGTACGTTACACACACTCACTCACACACACGATTAATCTGATATCAGCACACAGCTTTGCTAACAAACCCCCGTCTCTGTAAAACCTCTGCTCTCTTCCGCCTTCTTGGTGTGTTTCCTTACCTTCCCACGAATCCATCTCATGTCTCTCCAGGTCTCCCTGTCATCCATTCATACACGTATCCTCCTGAGGAACAGCACAGGCCTCATGACTCTCTTTCCTTGTCCTCCTCTTCTTTCTCCTCGCTGCCTCCTCTGCTCTGCTCTGACTCTCACTGATCCGCCTCTCAGCCTCAGCCCTGCTGGTCAGTTTCAGCCTGGTCACATGACCGCCGAGTTCAGGCCCCAGGGGTCACGGTGTGGCCGGAGGGCCAATGGCAATGCGGGGGTTATCTGAGTGGAACTGATAGCCCTATTTTACTCTCCCACTGAACAATGCAAGCCCCCCTCCCTCCCTCTCGGACTCGCTCTACCTTTTTCTCGTTGGCTTCTTTCAAAGTCAGCAGAAGTGCACGGACGGTCAAAGGCTGCAAACCTGAATGCCCGGACTGATTAAATTGAGCCGTTTTGTCGTCAAATCTTGCTAAGCTTCAAGCACAACAGCTAACTGCAAGCCATGTTTTCCCATTTTTGCCATTCTTTACATTTAATAGTAATGTACAGCCAAATTTCCAAGCAAGATTCAGTCATAAATCTACATCTTCATACTTGTACATTTTATTACTAAAGAACTAAAAATAAAAGTTTGAAAAACATGCATTTAACAGTTTACATTAGCATTAAAGCACAGAATTAATCATTACTGGTTTGTTCAAAACTACTGTAGAATGCTTTAAGTTTATTATTGTAAGAAGGTAAACGATTAAAAATAAATTAAAAAAGTATATGGTTGTTGCATATTTTTTTTTAAATATTGTATAGCTCAAAATAAAATATATAAAAATACCAAAAGGTATATTTTCCTTCTTTTAAATTATATAAAAAAAGAATTCTTTCAGCATATTTCATTTATAATTTAAGGCTATTATTTATTATTATTTTGTGTTCTACATTTGTACTCTATTTTTTTATCTTTGTTTTAACACATGTTCTTTATATTTGTTGATTTTTCTTTCATTATTTAAAATATGTAAATATTGTAGAACAACAAGTGGAGGATTTTTTTTTCTTTTTTGTACAAGGACATTAAAGAGCTTGATTTCATAAATTAATATACCATAGTGCTGCCACAATATGTTTTAAAACGGTCTGAACTTTGTGATATATTGTGAAATATTAATCAAAATCTAAAATTATAATAATTAATATTCACTTTTTCTTTATTAATAAATATATATATATTTTACTAATTTATTTTTTACATTTTTTTTTCAGTCAAAAACTTTCTTTAAACTGCCATGGTTATAGCCCTGTAGAATTAAATTGGGTCGAGTCGTGTTTTTATTCAGCGATCTAAATCAATACGAAACTAAACACTCATTTAAGCACACATTATGGACGCTTTTAGGACCCTAAGTCAAGAGAAGTCCAGTATGATAGCATTAGCCTCTGCTAACAGTAATGACACCCCCTCCCCGAGCCACACATAAGAGGCTTTTCACATTCAAATGCAACAGGAGAGTCAGGAAAGGGGTGAGGGAGGAGTGAGGGGCTGAGCTGGACTTTGTCATGTAGAGCTGAGGAGGGGCGGGTGTAGTCGAGGATGAAGTCGGAGGAGGTTCAAGTTTCTGCTGCAGCTGTTGCGGCACGGCTGGGTTTGACCCTAAGGCTAGCGCTGACACATAAGCTAAACGCATGTAATTATCTTCATGCTTGCTGGAGAGCTGCGGACATTCAGCAGTCGAAGTGACACAGTCCTGCTTTTTTCCTCTCATCTCCAAACGTGTTTTAAGAATATTAGGTACGCCCAAACGTTAAATATTGACTTGGGGTCGGACCTCAAACAAGCAAACGCCCGATTTAGAAACCTTGACTGCTGCCTGGGCTCTGTAGGGGAGGACGACAGTGAAGGTATTTGATCTGGACGGATATTCTTGCCGTTTATACACCTTTAACCTTTTCAGGTACTAGAGTTTCCCACTACAAAAATAAATAAATAAATGCACGTGCAAAAAACCGGATACTAATCAGCGCCCACACATCAATAAAACAAAACACACAAACAGAACACAAAATTAAAAATAAACAAATTAAAAAAATAAAATGACAAACAGTGCACAAATCAACAAAAACTAATACAAAAATAATATCAAACAAAATAAAACAAAAAAAATAAACACAAAACAAAACCTGCAAAAAATGAATGAAAATGAAAAATATTAAACTAAACAAAAAACACCAAAACAGTGAACAAAATAAAATGTAACAAAACAAAAACAAACAATTAACAATCAGCACACACATCTATAAAACCAAACAACACAAAATACAAGTCAATACAAAAACAAAAAATAAAGCTTCTGACATGCTTCAGAAGATCATGATATATTATGATTTGATATGATTACGGTAATTGCAGCTACACTGTCTTTTTGCCGAGATGGTGAGATCTATTGTAAATGAGTGTAAAGGAAGGAACAATTTGGTGAAGAGAAGCATTGAGTTGTTGGCCTTGATAACATAAACATGTTTCGTGTGAAGAAAAGAATAAAGGAAGTGATATTACAGCACGGCAAATGTTTCCCAGATTACCTCTCAGTAATGCCTCTCTAAGAGGGTCTTCACCATATGCTCCCGTCACAACCAGACCTGAAAAAGCCCCGTGCAAGAATTTGTCAGAAACTCAACAGGCTTTCCCCCTCGGCTCTGACAGGACCTACTTCATCACGTAAAGCGGATAAATCTGCTAAAACTACGACTTCAGTTACGTCCGAAGCTCGCTACCGCAAACAATTCCCACTAAAGCATTTAAAAGCATCTAGCATCTTAAGATCCCAGCACCGAGGTTTCACCAGCGTGAGGCCAGAGCCAATGAATACACTCATATCTGACACAAACACGAATGAGATTCCTTCACATTACTTCCCACACAGAATTTCAAAACCGGAGCGAATCGATGTGAAATCATTCAGTCAATACTTTTGTGGCTTTATGAAATAGGCGGTGTTCATAATAGCAATCGAAGCCAAGTACGGTGTCTGAACATCATGACCTTGATGCATCTACTCAAACTCCCCGGTGTAAAAAGTGCAATTGAAATATTCGTATACCCCTTATGAACTGCATTACAGTAACAAAAGCATGTTCCGTCTCAGTCGGCGGCATAACTCACTCATGTGTTTAAAGAGAGACGGTTTACGTTATTCTCTTGAGTTTAAACCTAATTAGGCTGGCTAGAGTAATTAATCTTATTAAAATATTAACCTTGTGAGACTGTGCGCCGAGTTAGCACGGGAACAGGGGGGTAGAAAGCACAGTTTTGTCTGCGTTCATTGAGCCGTCATTAAAAAGAGGATTAATACGACACACAACGCTGTGCGGGTTTGACCTTGGCTTGTCATTTTTAATAGGTGATCAAACTTGACGAACAGCAGATTAGCCAATGGGAAGAGACCATATGTCACCCTTGACCTTGCCATATCCTTCCTGACCCTTCTACTTAGCACGCGCAGGATGAATAGCATAATCAGCTGCTCTGACCCCGAGGTCAAAGTTGAGCGCAGCATGTTGCATTTCCTGTTAGCTTGTGCGCGGACGGAGGCACTAGCATGGGCTACGAGTGGGCCTAAGGCTAGGGTCAGCGATGGGTTATGTGCAATTCGTTTTCCTACTAATAATAAACATTAATTTGATGCAGAACAAGCACTTGAAGACAGACTGCAGCAGGGTCATGCTTACATCTTAAGGACATGCACAGGCTATGGATATATACAGTATATATTTTATTTTTTGGTCAGATGGTCAAATTTTTAAATTTGTCCGTCTTAAGGTTGGAGATATTTAACAATTTAAAAACACTGCCTTCTATGTGATTTATTTCTTTGATGCGAAGCTACATTTTCCACATCATTCCTCCAGTCTTCAGAAAGCATTCATAGTTGCTGCTGAAGAAACATTTCGGATTCGTATCAGTCAGGCTGATTAATCATTTTCAACATTTTTCACCATTGCCCTGCGCTCACATGAGACAGGTGAGTCCTGTCCTGTCCTGTCCTCTCTGGAATACTGCTGTCAAGCGATCACAAAATGAGCTAGTATAGTTGACAGCGAGGCACACACCGCTAAAGACCCAGTTCACACTGAGGAGAGCACAAATACAGTACAGTCATGAATAGCTGTGGATACAATCTATCTACCGTATGAATGGACTGGTTTATAGTAACATGACAAATAAGATGTCCATGAACTTTCTGCGTTAAGATTTTTGGTTAAAATGTATACAGGATATACACACACACACACACACACACATTCATACATATACAGTGGCCTCCATTAATATTGGCACCCTTGGTAAATCTGAGCAAAGCTGGCTGTGAAAATAAATCTGCATTGTTTATAATAATTAATAAATAATAAATGTACAATGTACAAAAAATACAATGGGGAGAAAATCTCATGATGAAATAAATGTTTTTCTCCAGTACATGTTGGCCACAATTATTGGCACCCCTAGAATTGTTTATGAGTAACATATTTCTGAATATATTCCCATTCATATTCACAGTTTTGAGCACTCCAGGGTGATTATGAACATGAAGTTATCCAGCCCTGGCTTCCTGTTTCACAGAAATATATTTAGGAGGGAAAACAAAGCCCAAAATCCCTTCATCATCAACACAATGAGAAAAAACTAGGAATATATTAATGATGTGC
>JAUYWG010000606.1:0-13236 GCA_034779775.1 Enteromius afrohamiltoni | reverse complement strand
TTTATAATACACCTTTCCTCACTTTGTAGTACTCTGAGTGCATGACGACACTCATCAAAAAAGTTAGTTTACCAACATATAAATGTGATTGTTAATCAAAAGTACATCACTTATTTGACAGAAGACTGGCATTTCCTCTATTATTGCACTGCACAAGTCCAGCTCTATATTCTACATCAGGGCTTCTCAATCCTGGTCCTGGAGGTCCGCTGTCCTGCAAGGTTTTGCTCCAACCTTGATTAATCTCACCTGCCTGTAGCTTACAAGTAGGTTTTACACTTCAGTTTAATTATTCATGCCTTATCAGTCATGTGTATTATTCATGCCTTATCAATCATGCCAAGTATACTTATCTAATAAAAAATGCAATCTTTTTCTGTCTCCCTACAGCTGAAGACAACACATACTCCAAAGGAAAATGACAGCCCAATTGCGACTCATCATAGAAGAAAACAATATCCAAAAGTTGACGCTTCCATCAGGAATTCCCAATAAGGTTGAAGATCTTGTTTCAGAAATCATTCAGACATTCCAGGTACATGGTGAATTTACTCATCATTACTCTATGAGGACAAAGACTTAGGGGACCAATTTTTTACTCTAACTTCAACTTCCGACCTGGAAGACAAGGCCACTGTCCTCTACACATAGTACCTTGGAGACCTACCCTACAGATGATGGATCGTCCTCTGTAAGCTGCCTTACAAATGAAATTAAACCGTCAAGTTCACAAGATACCGTTCTTCTCCCTGAGTCATGTCGTTCAGCTCCATGGCCAGTGCCGTTTCAAGTGTCAACATTTTCCTGTGACATTGAACTTATTCTTGCAGAGTCTATCAAGTCATATCATGCCTCTGGAACACATTTCCATGATGTAAGTGTTAAATCTGCAATAATGCAAGACCTTGCCAAAGCTATTTTTTCTTACACCGCCTACCTTTCAAATATGCAAATATGCTGAAGCCCTTCTTGAAAAGTTTCCATGTTTAAAGGAGCCTGGATCTTTTGCAGGCATGTATGGTTGGCAGCAACATCTCAAGTACAAGATGCACAATTTCCGTACCAAGCTGAAATCACAAAAATATACATATCCAGAATTAGAAGTGAATACATTGAAGAGGAAGCTCCCAACCGATGCAGCACCAGCTAAGAATGTGAAAAGACCAAAGAAAGCAGAAGTGAATTATCTCACTCTGCATCCTGGAGAAAATCAGGACACACTGGAAAAGGAGAGGCTTGAGTTAGTCTATGAAATGAAGAAGAAGAACAACGCAAAAGTAATTGAAGAAAAAATTTCAAAAACCTTTTCAATTAGAAGACTGGAGGTTGTGACCACCAGCCCCGCTGTCAGTCTCTTAAGAGAGAGGTGGCCAAGATTGTTCAGCAAGGCTCAGGTAAGGATGTTTGTTAGTTGTTTTTTTCCCATCTGTTGTTCATCTCATTTGTTAAATTAAAATTGGATTCAGAATACAAATACAGACAACACATTTCAGAAAAGCACTGAAAAGAGTAACTGCAAACTACAAAATGATGCTGCAATTAGGGACCTTAGGGTAGTTATATAACTTATTTATATTATCTGCTAACTTGGGTTACTGCTCTTCTGTACTCTGCTTACAAGTACTCACTGCTACATAAGATATCCTGTGCTTGGATATTTAAATAAAAAGTTACACTATTACCTATAGCCTGCATGGTAATCATATAGGCATTACCTCCATCAGTATTGTGGAAATTTTTATTTCTAATCATTCACACAGATATATGAACAGGTAAAAAGCTCTTTATTAGAATTTTTACATTAATATCTTTTGTAAACACCTTTATATTATAATTAGTGATTTATTGCTTTATTTATATTTGTTGACAATTTGACACCTATACTAGTAGTAAGATTCCTAAATTTTGGTCTGTTAAAAGTGGTCATAGGTTCCTGTCATATAAAAAGATCACTTACTGCAGACATCTTCAATTACAGTCCTGAAGAATTGGTTTCCTGTTGCATTTAGTTCTAAGGGTGCTTTCTTCAATCTTGGTTTGATTGCATGGTCCAAACATCAGATGTTTCCAAGCAGTGTTTAGTATTAGTGCTCACTAAATACATTTTTTTAAAATGAGCATTTGTTGTCAGACTAATGATGTTCTCTTAATTTGCCTGTTGTCCATTTGCACATTTTCTTAGGTTGCAGTGCACTGAGCTCACAGAATCACTGTATTGTCACTAAAACACATTTCTTTGTAGTTCCAGAGTATTGAGAAGAAAAGGGATACATGTATCCGTTGCCTTATTGAATACCTTGGGGAAAATCAAAAAATCTGTGGGGCTGCCGACCAAACAGGAGTTCGAAGGGGGTGAACCCCGTAGAGGCTTGGGGTACCTCTCGAATGCTGAACAGCACATAAGGTAGGAGTTGGTCCCAGTCTTTCTTGTCTTCTGCAGCTACCCGCCGGAGCATCTGCTTTAAGGTTTGGTTAAACCTCTCAACAAGCCCATCGGTCTGGGGATGGTATACAGATGTTCTTACTTGTTTTACCTTCAGCAGCTGGCAGAGGTCAGCCATTAGCCGGGACATGAACGGGGTTCCCTGGTCGATCAGTATCTCCGACGGAAGGCCCACCTGGCTGGAGAGCAGGAACAGCTCACAGGCGATGTTCTTGGTGGTGGCCTGGCGAAGGGGGACTGCCTCAAGGTACTCAGGATGTGCTTGTGTCCCTGACCAGACCTCGGCAATGGCCCTACAATGTCCATCCCGATCTGCTCGAAAGGCACCCCGATAATGGGAAGCGGAAAGAGCGGGCTGGGGGAAGGTTTCCTCGGTGAGGTCTGTTGACACATGGGACAGGCCTGGCAGAACCTTCACCTCTCCTTCTAAGCCAGGCCAGTGGAACCTGTCCCGGATATGCTGTACCGTGTTTTGCACCCCGAGGTGTCCAGCCATGGGGTGTGAGTGGGCTAGCTCAAGTCTTTGTCTTAAATTTTGGGACGATGAGTAGATTTTTTACCTTCCCCCGCCGCTCTGCGACACAGTACAACAGACCGTTTTCGACGACAAAATGTGGGAGAGGATGGGGGCCTGGGAGGACCTCCTGGCCCTCCAGGATCTGTACTTGGCCCCAACAATGTTTCAGTCGATCATCCTCTTTTGTGCTCTCCCAACAGGGCGACACTGATTGTCCATCGGGATACCCGCCACAGTATGTATGTATTTTTTGTTTGGCAGTACATTTTAGAGATGGTTGTTCTAAACCCATAACACTTTGGAAACAGAAATTAAGATATGTTTAATGATACCTCACACTGATCAGCGATCCTAAACAGAAGCTCAAATTAACTTGCTTGACATACAAGAACAAACAGGGTTTTTACAGAGGTTCAACCATGCTGTAAGACAAGAGACTGAAGCAAGCAATCTTGCAATAAAGCAAGCATGCTTCAGCTTCCGTTTGCCAAAATTTGATGCTGCAAACATTGTTTGCTGATAGTTTTCATTTGAATAAAAGCCTAAATAAAATCTGTCACATGAAGTGATCATTTTTCTCCAAAAGATTTGGATATAACCACTTGATTCATATGAATTTGTTTTACTAAGTATTTATTTATGAAGTTTGTAACGTGTCAGAGTTTTGGGTAAATAGACTTTCAGTGGAGGGACAGATATTAGGGGGCAGCCTAATGGATAGAGAGTCGGACCTGTAACCCAAAGGTCGTGGGTTCGAGTCCCAGGTCCGGCTGGGATTGTGGGTGGGGTAAGTGAATAATCAGCGCTCTCTCCACCTTCAATACCACGACTGAGGTGAGACCCTTGAGCAAGGCACCGTTCCCCCAACTGCTCCCCGGGCGCCGCAGCAATGGCTGCCCATTGTATGCCACGTGTATGTGTATGTATGTGTGTGTGTATATATATATATATATATACAGTTTCACACATTAAAATAAGAGTCAGGTGCTAATGTTATGTACTCTGAAAAGTACATGGGTCATTTAGATTAAAAATGAGCAAGTACTCAGTATAACAATCATTGACAGAACTGCATAATATTTGACTTACAGCCTCTTTAAAAAGCCTCCATCATACTGTCTTGTCAAACAAGCAAACCAGTGTTTCACTGACGTGATCTGTAGATCTTTTCTATTTTTCTATTTTTACCATGTTTACACCAGACGCAAGTGATTGAAATCCCCAGCCAGAAAAGCATCAGGGTGGGCTGTCTGCTGCTCACTGATGCGCTGGTACAGTTCATTCAGTGCCTTGCTCCTGTTGTTGATTTTGGAGGACGGAGGGATGTACACAACACACAGTAATATGGCTGTATATTCCCTCGGTAGATAGAATGGTCGGCACTTAATAACCATAAACTCCAACACTGGTGAGCAGTGTTTGCAGACTGCAACCAGGCAGCATTAAAGTAAACACAAAGTCCCTCGAGGGTCTTCCCTTCCGTGACGATAACTCTGTCAGCCCGGTAGCATGTTAATCACTGTGACTGAAGCCACACACAGCCGTAAATCCCATCGTAAATCCACACGTTGACATTTGACATCTGTCAAGCTGTCAATCATTGTGTACAGAGGTTATTTATTAGGCCATATATTAGACCATAAATCACGATTATAAATCAAATGTGATGGATGGTATAGGATAGAACTACTCCTATGATATTGGGTTCAGATTTATACAGGGATGATTAGGTTAAGAAATGATCACAGTGACCAGTGCATTATAGGGAAACATCCGACTGGTTTTTGTGAGGTGTGTCAGACACTTGAAACCACATGATGTACTTATAAATAGCAGCAGATATGCGGAACAAAGGATGTAAATGATGGAAGAATTAAGAAAAGATGGGGTGGTTGGTCCGAGATTAAAGATGTATTGAAATGTGGGTTGGAAAAATATTAGCCATTTCTTAGTTAAAACTGATTTGATGTGTACAATACAAACTGACCAGAGAACCATTATATATATAATATGAATAATAATAAATTACATTTTATAAGTGTTTCATTCGAAGGATTCTTTTTAACTCTCTGATTAGACAATGTAAGGCTTGTTTAATTATATTATACATTTCTTACAAATATGGGAGCAAAACAAAAAATCATTGATCACAACATTAAAACAAACAATGTAAAATGTATATGTGACGCCGTATGCATTCTTCTTGTGTTTATTTTCATCTTGTCCATGTGCTCTGTTTAAATACCTGTCCCTCATGTCTCTGCCTCGTTTATGACCCCGCCCCCATCATTAGTGTTGACCATCTGCCAGCTGTCCTTCCCAGGTGTATTGTCTCTTTGTCTCCTATCTAGCCAATACAGTATTTTAAAATCAAATAGTACGGCAATGTTTCCATCGGTATTAAATGTAATGGCGTTTGAATTATCTTTTTAATTCTCCGGTTGGTAAAAAAAAGCACAACTTCTGTGTTTATTTTAGAAGAACGAGGTGATTAGCTCTACAATCTTGCATTATTCGATATACGTTTAAAATTAGTGTTCGGAATGTTATGGTTCTAGTGACTGATATGGTCTCAGCAGATATAAACTATCAGAACATGATATATACAAAGAGTGTTTTTACTCTTTCCTTGCCATTTAGCAATCGAACTTGTCGACCAAAACAGACGTAGCTGTTGTTTTTTGTTGTTGTTTTTTTTTTTCTTTTCATGTCTTCATGCCCTTTTGGATTAAATACAGTTAGATTTGATCTATTTTAAGGGTTTAAAAACACTTCATTAGTAGAGTGCAGACAGAAAAAACCCCCTAATGTTTTAAAATCAAAAATGAAAAGTACAATGCTAATGTTCAGTACCCATCTGTGTTAAAATTTAATTCACTTATTTAACATGTTATAACCATCTATTCATTATTGCTATTTGCCCCTAATCTTTTAAAAAAGTTCTCCTTAATGATTCATTCTGTGTTTTCTCTCATTGTAAAGACTCCTAACAGACACAGGTCCCTGCGGAGAAGTTCAATCAGACACTTGACACTCAAACAGCTGAACTCACCCCAAACATACATACAGCTTCACAACCAGGCACCAACAATTAAAAATAATAAAAAAGTCATAAACTTCTACGACTTTGTTTTGTTTTATAATAGGTTGTAAAGTGGGACTCTTAACATTCTGTGAGTTTCCAGAATTTATTACCGGATGTGTTTATTTATAGTAGGGTGGGGGGTGTACAGGATGTCTGGTTTACTGGACATATAAATTCCTAAGGGTCATAAATCAGGTTATAAATACCTCTTTTGTCATTCCTTGACTCTAATTACTACTACTGTATCTCAAATCTGATTCTTGCTGCCTGCATTTGTGACCACTGCCTGAACTGTCTTTTGGATTATCTAAGTTGTTCCTGTTTGCTGGTGATTACCTTGACTTCTGATAACCGTGAATAAAGCCATGCTGTTACGTTCCCCCTTTGAATTTGGCTTCTAGGGGGTTTCAGGGAAGTAACATAATAAATTAAAAAAGGTAAATTGAATGTTGTTGCTTACTGTGAAAATGCGATGTGTAACTAAGTAAGAGTCAGAAACAAATGATATTCGAAGTGTTACGTTTAGTAAAGTCTTTACAATGTATTCTTTTTTACAAGCTCCCAGTGGAAATATTTACAACATAAACAGTGAACTCAAAATACTATACAAACTCAGCCATAATCTATTTACAGAAATATATAAATAACCAAAAGAGACAACAATAGTGAGGGACCTGAGCAGTGTTAAAGAAAAAAAAATCAACAAAACATAAACCCTCTAACTAATGTTGAATCAACTTAACTAAGAAAAGAAAATAAGAAAAATAATGCCTTCGGTGCAAAACGAGTGAATGTAAAGCAGCAAAACAAATGACAAGTCGATTGTCTCTCTCCACTTGCATCATGTCTGGGTCTTTATATGGAACTGTCGTCGTCTGGTTGGTCCTCCGAATGACGCGATGATGATGATTGACAGTCAGATAGATCAATCACAGGACCTATGAAATGACAGCAACAGACAGACAAACAGAAAACTCCTCACAGGACAATACAGGATGTAACACTCCCATCCTTAAAAACAAACATATCAATGTTTGGAAAAATCGATCCCCTTAAACCATGAATGACTTAAGATCAAGATAAGTCATCTGCCACCATACTATCCCTACCTTTCTTATATCAAATCTCAAGATTGTAATCTTGTAAAATGAGAAACCACCTCATCAATCTTTGGTTTTGATTACGCATACGTGTCAAGAATGTCAATGGATTGTGATCGGTATACACAACTACAGGATCAATAGAAGAGCCAATGTACAACTCAAAATGTTGTATGGCTAACAACAAAGCCAAGGTCTCTTTCTCTATCGTAGAGTAATTTCTTAGAGAAGTAACAATTGGGATGATCAATTTCATTCTCCTACATCACTCGCGTCCACTTCCAGTTTAAACGTCACTGCAAAATTTGGAGCAGCAAGAACCGGTTCACTACACAGTAGCACTTTAATATTATTAAATGCTAATTGACATTCAGGAGTCCAAACAAATGTTACTGCAGGACTGAGCAAAGCAGTCAATGTAACAGCAACGGACGAAAAGTTACGGCAAAAACATAGATAATAACTGGCCATACCCAAAAATCTGCACAACTCTCGTCGAGTTTTAGAAACAAGAAATTTGTTTATATTTTGTTAAAGATGCTTCCTGTAAGCGTTTAAAAACATTTTCCAAAAGTGCTACGTGCGCTTGGACCAACCCTGTGAATAGATCACTAGGTCATCAAGATAAGCGTTTCATAAATCAAATGCCATGACTTTGTATTCCAGGAAAGAATCAGGTGTTAAAAAAGCTGAAATTTCAGAAGCTCTGGGCGTCAAGGGAACTTGCCAATATCCCTTGAGCAAATCCAACTTACTCACAAACTTCGCAGAACCCACGCTGTCAACATTCTCTGCATTGGAAAACAGCCAGGAACAGTTACAGCATCGACACGTCTATAGTCTGTACAAAAACGTACAGTACCATCTGACATCTGCACCAAAATACATGATGAACTCCATGAACTAACGCTGGGACTGGCCAAACCTTTCTCTAACAAATACTGAACTTCTTTTTTTATCACTGATCTTATAACAGCATTCACTCTATGCAGATGTTGCTTGATTGGACAGTAATCCCCTACATCAATATTGTGCTGTAAATCACAGGTAACTGTAGGCACATCACCAAATATAGAGGAACATTTTGAGAAGATTAACCACATCATCCTTCTGGTCAACATCAAGATGTGCTAAGAAACTTGACAGATTAGCTAAAGTTTCAGAGTTAGATAATCAGTCACACATCAGTGAAGCATCAGACTTCAAGGAACCCTCAGAATCAACTAGTTCTTTCCCTAAACTAAAGTCGCACACATTCAACCCCTACTGGATGAATAGACTCTTGTTTCTCTTCATCAGTCTCTACCTCATCTCTAGTGTGATAGTCTAGTCTTCTTAAGCATATTAACATGACATACCCGCTTCTGACGTTTCCTGTCTGATGTACTCAACACACAATCAGTCTCTCCCCTCTTCTCCAGTATCCTATAAGGACCTGAAAAACGTGCAGTTAACGCCGATCCTGGAAT
This sequence comes from Enteromius afrohamiltoni, assembly GCA_034779775.1. Lineage (NCBI taxonomy): Eukaryota > Metazoa > Chordata > Actinopteri > Cypriniformes > Cyprinidae > Enteromius > Enteromius afrohamiltoni. The sequence goes on along the minus strand of JAUYWG010000606.1, from coordinate 4,622 downwards.
GGGCAGTTGCACCATTTTCTTCATTTTACTTTGTGCTTCTGCTAATTATCCGCGAGCTAGTAAACAAGCTTTCTGGAGTCTGTCATGAAATTTACTCACATAGTCTAAAACATTTTTTTTTTTTAAGATTCTACAATCCCTAACACTCTTCTCTTTTAAGACTTTCAATGGCCCTTTCACATAATGGCCAAACACCAGTTCTGATGGACTGAACTTTAGCGATTCTTGCACAGTATCCCGAATCGCAAATAAAATCAAGGGAACGCCTTTGTGCCGTTCCCTGATCAGTTTGATCGATTCTCGGCAAGCCGAGAGTAGTGAAAAACTTTGTTAATGTTTTAACAACCGCCTGCGCTGTGATTTTTAAGAAGCAGAATCACTTCTGGGTATCTAGTAGCGGTGCACATTACAGTTAATAAAAACTGATTACCAGACTTGGTCTTAGCTAAGGGACCAACACAATCACGTGCTCAAAGGGTTCACCTATGACAGGAACTGAAATTAAAGGTGCGGGAGGAATTACTCGATTCGGTTTTCCAAAAAATTGGCACACATGACAAGTCTTACAAAATTTAATCACATCACGCTTCAACCCATGCCAAAAGAAATGTTGTAGGATACGATTGTAAGTTTTTGTCAGCCCTAAATGACCCGACAACACATGATCATGTGCTAGTGAAGCACTACCTGGCACACTACATTCCACTCATTATCAGAATCATTACTTTTATGCCACTTTCACATTAGTAAGCCATCCTCAATAACAAATGAAACGTTACTCAATTCTGATTTCTCCACCTGTTTAAAACATTTCACAAGTGAAAAATAATTTCTCTGAGCTTCAATTAATTTCTCCGGTGTTATTGTTAAAACTTATGGATCGTTCACTACGACCTTGCTCACCTCACCCTTCTTATGACACTTGACTTCAGACACCTCTTCAGCCTACACATAATTACACAATTCTAAACATAAGAAAGAGTCAGACAGAGAAACTTCAGTAGCTTTCTTTGATTGACCATGTGTAACTAAGCAAGCACAAAATGCATTTGGATACTTCTGAAACAATTGATCTTTGTTATGCTCTGCATTCAAAGTATCAGTCACTTCCAGTGAAGGTAACACCAATACGGACATAACACATGCAAATGGGTTAAGGAGGTGGCCAGGCAGTTGGGAGGAGGACGAGGAGCAGAGGTGAACAGGAAGAAAACAGGAGGGATCCGGAGCAGGAGGAATCTGTTAGGACCCAGAACCCAGCCATAGTGTGGACTCCTTGATGAGCCAGAAGCAGAGATGGAGAGGCAAAGATCCAGGTCGCCAATGAGGATTCGGAGGGCAGAGATGGAACAGATGATGCCGGAGACTGTCGTGGAGACGTGGATCCGAAAGGCCACAGTGGAGCCAGAGCGACAGCGGACTGAGGCAGAGCTGGAGGGAGGAAGGAGCCTGACAGAGCCGGCAGGACGAGGCATAGCCGGAGGAGTGGAGTCCAGAGGCGATGGATGGCAGACGACTGACCAAGGCGGAGCCGCTGGAGAGGAAGGAGCTAGGTACCATGGTGGAGCTGATGGGTCGGAGGGACGAGGCGAAGTCTGAGATTCTGAGGCCGGAGGTCGAGCAAAGAGACTTTCCAGCCATGACGCCGATGGTAGGATGCAGACCCATGGCAAGACCAGCACACAGATGGTGGCCTGAGTGTGAGCCATGAGGCTGGCCGATGACAGTGGTGGCATGGACATGGATGGGTGGGAGGGCGGGGTTCGGAGTGGCACTGGCGAGATCATCCATGGGACAGACGGTGAATGAATGCATGAAGGCGGCGAAATCCGCTCGAGAGCCATCTTCGGACAGCAGCACTCTGTCCTCAGGTCTCAGGCTTCGGTGGTAGAAAGCACAGAGCGTGCTGTCCAGAAAGCTGGTTTAATGAGCTACCTGTAAAAACAGTTTTGTATGGCTCTCGAGTGATCTCTCCCCCTTCTCCAGCATGAGGAGGAGATATTTTAGAGTTTACTTTAAGTTTGAAGGTCCGTTCATTCTGCCACGCACATAGGAAACATTAATGACCAGACAACATGAACTTACCGAACGTAACTTATATAGGGCAGACAATGACACTAATTAACAAGACACACCTGAACATAATCAACAATAGACATGGGGAAACAACAACAAAAACAGTGCAGGGGTGTTACAGTATTACTCCTATGATACTTGTACTCTGCAAAAGTGCTTTATCTGTAACGTACTGCTCAATAATACATATACACGTTGTTTCTTGAAATATTACTTGGTGTATACTACTACATAATACTACTACATTTGTAGTATGTGCCTCTCTCTTAAATTACATGTTCATACATTTTTGTGTGTGCACACTGTATCTTTCAGTATGAATTTACACATGCATAGCCTATGCATTCATACATAAACTTTCAGCTGGAATATTATATATATTTATACTTATATTTGATTAAAAAATTTTAAAAATCAAAGAATACACAATACGCACATTTATTCTAATTTAAAAACTAAAAGTGATTATATACGTATATAATTATTTGTCTTGCTGCTGCAGGCAGCCTCCTCTGGTTTCCGTTTGTAGCGACAGCTGACATCCGGCAGTGGCAGCCACTTCCTGCTGACAGCTGTAGATTTTTCATCTATCCCCCTCCCAGCCACGTTTGTAAATGAAAAGGAACTCTAAGGTCCAGAGATTGCTCAAAAACTCAAATACAAGCAAATATTTAACAGTCATGCTGCTATGTTATTTAATTGCCAAACATCAAACAAAACAACTTCAAGAACATATTGTTAAATTATCTCTAAATGAATTCTAACTGTATTAAAATCTAGGAACCAGAAACATAATTGGAACCCAGAAACATTTCTGTTTTATTTTATTCTAATGTAACAAATAATATTCTTAAGGTTGATTCTTTAGTAATGTGGGTTTGGTGAAGTGTACTAAAAACAAAAAATTTTCAAAACTGACCCACAATCTAATTATCTTTCGCATTAAGAAAGAAATTCATGAATCAGCTTCAGATATTAAGTGTTGTGTCTGTAGATACTGTATGAAGATAGATGGCTCATTCCACCACTTCATCATATACAGGATGTGCTACTGTTTGTCAGTCAGTTTTTTTTAAACTGCAAGTAAGCCTCTATACAGTGGAGTACACATGAAATGGAAAGATAAAGTTCAGCAGCTTCTCGTCACAGAATTTCAGCACGGAAGGAAAAACTGATTTTTGAATCTGATGATAAAAACCTCAGTTCCTTAAACGGAAGAAAGAGTTTTGAAAAACACACTGAAGGTGAGTGAAATTAGCATCAAGCTAAAACCGGCACTACGTATTTACAGTGTTACCATTTACAATGACTTTATTATATACAAATACATATTTTGTTTCTTCAAATACTAAGAGTAAGAGATATAATCCAGTAATTTTTTTGAAAATAAAAGGTAATAGAGAGCTGCCTCTCTTTTGTCTAGGCAGGTGTTTGTGCAGTAACGAAGTATTCATACTTTGTTACTGTACTTAAGTACATTTTTCAAGTATCTGTACTTTACCGGAGTAGTTTTATTTTTAGCAGCTTTTACTTTTACTTCACTACATTCCTAAGCAACGGATCATACTTTTTACTACACTACATTTCATAAAACATATAGTTACTCATATGTCATTTGCTCCGAGCGAGATGCAGATGATTGATTCATTAACAAACTGATTATTTTTAATGAACCTGTTCAATCGGTTCGCAAATCTCACCAAACGATTCATTCTCGAATTTGAATGATCCGATTGCAGTTGTTCTTGATTCGACAGCTCACTGATTCAAACGATCCGTTCAGAGCGAGTCTCCTCAAACAACTGCCGCGCGACTGATGATGCGTGAAGTAAGTTACTAACATTAACTGAAAATCATATTTAGGTAAAAGTTGTCAGTTTGTTACACAGCAGTAAAGGGTGATCTATTTAAGTTCACGGAAATGAATGCAGACACATCAACATCAGTGTCTCTAAGACAAAAAAACGTTCATATTCCCTGCTGCTGTAACGTTAGCAGTTTTAATAAAATGCTACGCATTTAGCCCTACGTCAGTGTTTATATTTTTTATCAACTAGCTGAGTAGACAGATTTGAATGTTTATTCATAACCATATACTGAAAATAAGTTGGTCTAAATATTCTTATCTAACAATAATGCTGATTATTTAGCTAACAAACTTGCTGGTGCTGTTATAGTCATTTTTTGTCCAAACAGTTTTTATTTATAACATCTGACGGGAAAAAGAAAGGATTCGATATTCAAGTAACTACAGTAATTAACAGTTGTGTGTACAATGGTGAAGTAATGCCCTTGCATTTGTCCATGAGGGTTTACAACAGAGACAAGGTTTGAGAAAAAAAAGAAAATATAATATTTTCCTTCATATGTTTTTCTTAACTTATTCTCATGTCATATATAAAGTTCTGTGACGTTCTGCAAAACAACAGCCTTCGCTTCAAAACACCTTTTTCTTACAGGTGAAAATTAGACACTCAAAACTGTTTTCTCTCAGGTACATTGCAGTGTAAGCTTCACATTAAACATTACTGCATCATGCTCGTCAA
>JAUYWG010000605.1:0-13241 GCA_034779775.1 Enteromius afrohamiltoni | reverse complement strand
CAGTACCTGGTACCTGGTCCTTTTTTTAGTACCACCTCAGCCGAGGTTCCAAGCGAGCCGTACCGTTACCAAAACGTCACGTGTAAACTCTGCTGGTCACTGATTTGCCGTATAAAATCGACATTACTGCGTCACTAAACTTGCTACACGAGACACAACAGACCCGCTAGCGGTACTAAACTGCAGTGGAAGCACAAACCGAGCTGAACTGAGTCGTGCCGTAACGAGCCGTGCCGAGCCGAGCCGAATCGTACCACGCAGTGGAAAAGCGCCATAAGTTGGCAAAACTGAGCTTGAGCTGTTGGAGCTCCTCTATCTTCCCTGGAGGGAAGGTTAATTTGCATTAAAGGGGAAGAGAAAAAAATGCTTTGGCTCATACCCTAAAAGTGGCCATTATCACAGGCTCTACACAAAAATGATCTGTAAAGTATTTTAAGTTAAAACTTCAGATACACACTCTGGGGACATCAGAGACTTCTTTTACATTTTGTGAAAAGGGGAATAATAGGTCAACAACAACAACAACAAAAAAATCTCCATTTTGGCATCTCTGTATTTATAAAACCTGCATACAGCCTTGAGTGACAGTACACTTGAAACTTTTTTTTGTTGTCTTTGGTTTTGCTGATGTGAGCACAAATAAAGCTGTTAAATGTAAGTGTGAAGAGAAGTCTGTTAAACTCACATCCCACATTGTAGTCTCAAATTTCTTGTAGTATAATGTTTTAAAAAAACTAAATTTCCAGGGTTAGACACATCAACTGTGTTCAATGTGTTTTACAGTAGCGTTCCCTAAAAGTAACTTACAGTATTTCATAAAATACTATAATTTTACTCAATGGCGAACTATTATTTTAAATAACTCAACATAATGTTCAGGTAATGTAACTGTGTGACGAGAATGACAAAGAAAAAAAAAAGATCAAGTTTAAAATATAAATCACTAAAAAAAAAAAAAAAATCAACTAAAAGATAAAAGAAATGTCACAGAATTGCATGTTTTGCACAGATTTGTTTATTTATGTAGTGCACCCTCTTTAAAAACCATTTAGCTACTATGGCATGAATTATTGGAGCTCTAATATTTTCTCTATATTATCTATTTGTCTTTACGAAATGAGAGACAACTAATTTTATAAACAAACAAAACGTATTAGTGTCAACATAAAAGAACCATAATGAGAAAAGTATTTGGTGTAAGACAACACAGTCTTAGACTTTACACAAAACACAACCTCCAGTACAATCAACATTCATCTATTAGAACATTTTATAGGCATTTCTGATTAACTGCATACATAACTGAGCAAACATAAAAGCCGTATTCATTTACCGCACATTTTACTGATTTCCTAACAAAAAAAGCTGAAATAAGAACAGTAGACCCAACAGGACTCATTTTTACAGAAGCCCGTTTTTGCCACTGAATAATAAAAAAAAAAAGTTATTGTGACTTTTTATAAATTCGCAGAATTGCGAGATATCACTGATCTCACAATTTTAAGGAAAAAAAAAAAGTCTGAATTTTGAGATAAAAAGTCGCAGGTGCTTTGAATTCAGTGGCGGAAACAGGCTTCCATACATTTTACGAAGAATTAAGCCAATTAAAAAATTTACATGCACACTCAAAATACAAATACACATGGCAGTCGACAAATATCAACACTTCAATATTTTCTCCCAAAGAATGAAAAACAGCTTTGTTAATGTAAAAACACACTTAAAATGAATGTATCTCTTCAACAGCCACAGTCTCACTGTTGTTTCTTACATAAAGTAATCTTCTTACACGTGTCCTTTGGAGTCTTACCAGGGAAGAGCGTGCGCAGTATGATTATCCCATATTTCTCTGCACGCTCATGGCAGGCGCTTTGAAATTTCTTTTTGAATTTGTTACACTCATGGTATATCTTCTGTAAAAGAAATAAAAAGAAAAATGAACAGAATACAGCTTTTATTAAAAATATTGTAAAGTAAGGTTTTTATTCTTGTGAATGGTTATTCTGGTCAGGATGATCTTGCTTTATTTTATAATAACTGATTAGAAACATTAGTATTTAGACAACTGAATGTTACCTTTTCCATCATTTCAGCGATCTTCTTTTTAGCCCGTTTCACTGCTTTTTGGCACACACAACAGAGGACGGCGCTTTTCTGAAAATTCTGAAAGAAGTCAGAAAAATTATATTCATTGATTCAAAGGACGTCTTATAAATTGACACAGCGTTGTACATACCAGTAGCCAAATTCTAGGACCGTCCATCAAACTCTTTACACTTTCAGAATGTGAAGGAATCTCTGGATCCCACCAAACAAAAGGAGCTTCATTTTCACTCTTTGCTAAGGCTTTTCAAGAAAAACGTTTTAAATTCACATAAAATCTCATGACAGCACAGTATGTACAATCAAAGACTTCACACAGGCCTAATATTTTTTGGAATATTAGACTTGTATCTTACCTGAGCAAGAGATCAGAAAAACAAAAGATACGACTGGTAACATAGTTTCAGACACTTCAGGTGCTGATTCTTTCCTATTTGTGTTCTTTAGCTCACCAGCCTCTCTTTCTCATTCTACCCTCCTATCTAAGAAAAGCCACAAGAACATCCAGTGTTCAAAGTTGTAACAGAGTATGAAAGTTCGAGCAATCATGCCTGTGAAGTCACTGTAGTGTTAGCATGACGAGTCTCGCACGTTAGACAGTGTTTAGGCTGTGAAAACCTGCACTTAGAATAGGAGTGAAAATGCGTTAGGGCATTTTCTGGCGCATAATGTGACGTTTGGGAACCCAAAACCCTGCTTACAATCGTTTGAATGCTCTCAGTGTGGAAAGACTTTCACACAGAAAACACTCCTTACTGCCCGTATGAGAGTTCAGTGTGAGAAGAGTTTCATTTGCGTTTTGTTTCTTCAAAGTGACGGGCACAGAAACAAACAGTGCTCTTTCAAGGCGTCAATCAGACGGTTTATTATCATACAACAATATTAACATAGAAAGAACGCAAGTATGCTCTCGCAGTTTTGTTTTCTTACACCGATTGTTTTTGAGAATTGTAAAAATAACTCTTTTTTGAAACTTCGGGTTCTCACATTGCTCTCTGTGACCCCCCCAAACTCTCTTTCTTTCAGGTAATATTAATAGACTGAAATTGTACAATCTATTATACCATAATATGGCCCACAGATTGCAACAAAAGGGTTGTTTCAGTTGTGTTTTATCACTTATGTGGCATTAGGGCCATCACTGGGGCCATAAATAGATGTCACATAAAAATTCAAAGGATAGCCATCAGAGGAGGATCACCTTATTAGGAAAGGCTATTATGACTTTGTGGTGGTGTTTAAGTTGGTTCAACTCGACTTGAACGCACCATTAGTTACTGTCATAAGTTGTGGCGGTCATTCCCTGGACATCCACCAGAGGGTCCTTTTTGTAGTTTATGTTTTGGACTGCATTTCCCAAATCCTGGGAAATGATCATTGTTTTCAGCTGTCTTATCACTTCCATCCGCTCGTCATTATTCCATTAGGCATTTCTCTATATATACTTATATATACTATATATTATATATACTAGTTTCAGTCATCTCGCCTATGTATAATGCATGTGATCCTAATATTATGTGTTCATAACATGTTCACAATAATGTAAAATACCAGGGGCCTGTTCCATAAAACAAGTTTACCAAATAAGCCAGGCTTATGGCAGATAGTCCGACTTATTGCCAGTTAATTTGGTTTAAAATAAGCCGGACTATCTGCAGTGATGTGCATGCGCTACTAGTTTAACTACATTTCTCAGTAGCGTGTTAGTAGCGTCGCTGTTTTCCGAATTTTTCCCGAGCATTTCTGACGCTTAAGCACAAATCGGAAATACTTATGCTACAGATCACTGATCCTAGATCAGTATTTGACGCCGCCACCATACACGGGGCAACGCAGCCGCAATAATGTCAGTGACGACTTCTTACTGCGGTTGGCAATGAGCTTTTTGGTGTTAGCGCCACCTTCTGCACCGGACGCGTGACATGCTTGGGCGAACACTTTTTGGGAAGATGGCAGAGGAAGGAGAGGAATTAATCCCGAGGGGGAGTAACCGTCGCTGTACCTTGAGAAGTTCATGACACTGACACTGAGGTAACTCTGTGTTTTTTGCCATGTTGGTACTGTTTGGAGTAGTTTATAATTCTACTAATGTGGTTTGTCCTATGGTTTTAGCTGCACTGAGTTACGCATATGCATGCATTTAGATTACAATACACACACTCTCGACACCTTTTGTTATTTGTTATGTTTGTTTTTGTTGCCAAATTGGTTTGGAACTATTGTTAAATAAACAATTATATCAGTTTGAATGACATTTTTTTATCACTAAGGTACTACCTTACTACCTTAAAGATAGTATTGATTTAAAGTTAAAAAAAAAATAGCTTAGATGTAGTTAAACTACTTTTACCAGGTTGCTGCAGCTTAGCTTGCTACATTTCTCAGGGTAGTAGCTTTAGTGTAGGTAAGCTAAATTCAATGTAGGGTAACTGATAGCTTAGCTTGCCAAACACTGGCTATCTGCCATAAGCCTGGCTTATTTGATAAACTTGTTTTATGGAACAGGCCCCAGGAAATAAAATGAAAGGTTTAAAAACATTCTGTATAAGGTTTGTAAGATTGTGTTTCAGAACTGATTTAGCCTCGTAATGTCTTGCTGAATGAACTATTGCTAAACTATCACTAAATTACTCTGTAATAATTACATCTATTTTCTATTTCTATGTCTTTGATCTATGTTATATGCAACTGCATTACTTTTGTTATGGAGTTGGAAAAACGTCAAATGTCCACTAAAACTGTTTTGTTTTGGTGAACCTTGTAAAGTGTCCTCGAGCTTGAGAAAGGCACTTTATAAATTAAACATTGTTAATAAAGACTTTAGACCTGACTGAAGCAGACAGGGGAGCGAGGTGCAGCCTTATGACATCACATCACCAGACCAATCGATTCTGTGAAAACCCTCTAAAGTCTCAAAATCTATTATATTATATCATGATCCTTTGTCATTGATTTTACTATTTTGCAAGTTGTCTGAGCAGTACAGACACACTTATTTTTCTTTTGTATAAAAACAAAGCCTTTCAAGGTAACAGAGTATAAAATAAAGAAGGGCAGATATTTAGGCCGAAATGAGCAAAAATAAAAATAGTTGTCATTTGTTTGTTATTCCAATAGATACACATTACAAACAAACGTAATATGAATAAACAAACAGTTCTTTTATTTTTTCAGGAAGAGTAGGTGTATTCAGCAGTACTGAATTAACAAACAGGAAAGGTCAAACACTACAGTGTATATATATATATATATATATATATATACATATTTGTGTAGCTTCATAATATTATGGTTGAACCACTGATGGCAGATGATGGAGCATTCAGATGATCATCTAATTTTTCGGCAGTCCATAAAACAGTCACAAGCCTTTGTTTTCCTCCGAAATGCCCTCATAAGGCCCTCATTTCCTGTTTACACGTAGGGTCTTTGGGGTCATACCTTTAATAGTAAACAATATATAATATCCAAAAACACAGCATTAATGTGTAGATTAGAAGTAATTCAGTACACAAAATTCCTTAACTACACTATTAGCTTGCATGCCAAAGATTATTTTTTAATTAAAAAATTACACTGTAAAAAGACCTTCATATGCCATCTCTGTGGAATGATTTGCTTAAAAGAAAGTTGCCTCAAAAATCACTTGGGATCTCACTTCGGACTGAAGCCTTTCGCCTGTGCGGAAAGAGATTTGCTCAGAAACCAAACATTACAGTCTCACACTGGAGAGAAGCCATTCACTTGCACTCAGTTTGGGAGGAGTTAGACACCCTTACCGACCACATGAGGATTCACACCGGAGAAAAGCCTTTCGCCTTCACTCAATACTGTCTCATTCCTGTGTTTGCTTTGCATGCCACCATTCTCTCATCCACAGCTAAATTACTTCTAGGATGATAGATAGCTTTGCAAGCGTGATGAATAGTGTCCATCAGAGGTTTAAGCCTGAAGAGACGGTCATCGTCAGCTGTGCCCCTCTTTCGGTCATTCTCCTTGTCTGCATCTGGGTGACTCATGTGCGCATTCCAAGAAATTGTCCGGTATCTATCCCTTGTCGTTACGGTAGCTGGAAAAGGCACAGTGAAAGTACTGCTCTGTCGCCAGTAATCACTGATGGAGCTCAGCTTCACCATGGCCATGTAAAAAATTAGTCCAATATAGCGGTACATCTCACTGATGCTTACATCTCTCCATTTATATTTGCGGCCCTTTGCAATTGCTTTTGCAGCCTGAGTGTTGGTGTTGTGGCACAGAGTTGATACAGCACTTTCTGAAAAAAAAAAGAGTTTAAATAGACTCAGGGGAGTATGTGAGTCAGCGGCCCTCAGTTGTGGTCTAGTTTCAGACTGATAACTTACTGCACTTACTGCATTCAAAAGTAGACATTTCAAGCTTTCTATAGATATGTGTCTCATTTCTGTGTGTCGTGTTTTCGCGGAGTTACACTTCATTTTAATGACGGCTTTTTATAAACAGTTCACAGAAAGATAAAAGAAAGGACGCGCACATTGTTTATTTTCCTTATTTTGCAAAAGCCCAAACTTTTGTTGTTATTGTTAGTGTACTCAAAAAAAAAGTAGACACCTAACAGATGCGAATGGTGTATAACACTTACTTGTGTGACCGAAGTCAGCAGAGTACTTTTAGTGTCTTACACACTGATCACGCCGACATGATCCTCGCCTTGTAAGGGTTAAATACCCCATCCAATGCTTCAGAACTGCTGCTGCCGTGTCTTGGGTCCAATGAATTCCATCTTCCTCAGTCTTGAATGACTCCCAGGGCAGCAAGGGAATACCCCGGCCTGTGTCCTTAATGCAGTCATTCAGAAACTTAATGTGTTCAATCACCCGCCTAGGCAAGGTCTTATCATAATTTATTAGTGGCATATGGACCACTGCATTAGGGAAGACCTGAGCAGCTATTCCCAATAACCGCCGTACCCCATCTTCCAGCGCGGACACCTTCCCCTGGTCCCTATTTTTCAAACCAAACGACTGCACCACATGCTGGATACTTGGTGACTCTGGGGTCTTGTTCTTTAATATGTAGTAGGCCTGGGCCAGATTAGCTCCAGGATAAATGTCCAGATCCACCTTGGAATTCTTGGGAATCCTTCCCAAATTTGAATCTCCCGAGAATAACAAAGGCCTTTCTGGTTCCAGCGACCAGTTCCCATATTTCTCCCCCCCATGCTCATGCCTCCTGTGCAGACTTTCCATCTCCTCCTGCCTCTTCCCCTGGGGGCAGGCTGACAGTTCCTCCTGCTCTTGGGGAACTTCTGATTCTGGGGAGTTTTGCATGGATTGGCTTGGAGTAAGACCCCCACCCTGTCTAGTTGGGTCAGAGCGAGGGCTGGCCTGACCTCACTACTCCTGGAACCGGAACCTCTTTTCCGTGGGTACCACCCCCTTTTTTCCTCCTCCATATCCCCCATCACCATAACTTTTCCCCCTCAGGGGGGGCTCAGATTGCTCCAACTGCTTTTGCTGTAGTGGCTCTAATTGCGGTCTATACTGGGGCCTAGCCTCCCGACGTGAGGCCCTTTGGGGCGTAGGCTGCTCCTGTCAAGATGATCCCACAGGTCCCTCCAGCTGCTGTTATTGCGGCTCTGCCCGCAGTGGGGACCGGGGCCTGGCTCCCCGTGGCACCCCTTGAGACCCAGGGTGCACCTGGGCCCGCTGTGATGTTCCCAGCCCTGCCCTGCCTCTTGATCCCGGTTTTCTTCCTGCTGTTCTTCCTGCTGCCCCTGGACCGGCAGCCCGACCTGCTCAAGTTCATCTATTATTCCCGAGTGTGACGTTGGAATGGTTTATCTGACTTTGCGCACACTATTGTTTGAGTGAAGCGCACGTTTAGAAAGGCACGTCTCATGAATCAAATAAACACGCAAGTGATGAAGAAACAACTCAATGAATAGTCAAGTAAATGAATAGTTTGATCTAAATGATTGTGTTTTGAATCTCTTGCTGCTCAAAATGTTTTATTAAAACAAGAAACTTATAGTCCAACTGCAAATGGTTTAATTAAGGTGGATTCTAGCCCAATTAAATATAAATCCGTTACCTATCCCTAAGTTTGCTTATTACATTAGTGCTTATTTGTTGATTTTGAGTCCTTCCTTTGTCCTCATTTGGATAAAGTGCATGTTAAATGACTAAAATGTGAATATAAACACGTATAAATTCAGAAATCATCTAATATGCTGATTTATTATTATCAGTGTTGGAAACAGTCGTGCAGCCAAATATATTTTTCTCTCAGGATTCTTTGATGAATAACAAGTAAAAAACAACATAATGTTTTACTAAATATAAAACATTTCTAAAATATAAATCTTTGCTGTGCCTTTTTTGATCATTTAATAGATCCTTTGTTAATAAAAGTATTAATTTCATTCAAAGAAGAAAGAATAAAAACGTACAGATCCCAAACTTTTGAACAGTAGTGTATATATTTTCTTAAATTGGGTGATAAAAGTTTATTAACTCTAGGTTTGTATTTTAAACAGGATAAAGTGTAAAAACACAGAAAAACCCGTGACTGGGATCCATGTGACCCATGATTAAAAAGATAGTGTGAACATGAAGATGAGGAACAAACAGGTTGGTTTTCATTTTTAAATTTGTCCTTATGAAAATGTCGGAAACAGAAATGAATGGTGATTGACTGTCTTAATTAAAGCGGATTTATATGACATGTGGACAGTTGACTTTTTGGTGTGCTATATATTGTGCCGTTGATGACATATGTAAATTAAAATAGGATATGAAATATTTAAACCACGTTTTAATTGTTAAAGCTTTTAGACTGAGAAAACATACATTAGTTTGGAGTCTAAGACCTTGTCTTTTTTTCCCTTTGTCCACAATAAGTGAAATTATGTATGGAAACAGGTCAAGAGCTTTTTTTTTTTGCAATACACCTAAACTTCTATGACACTTTAAAACATTTTTTTAAAGTGATGTCATCACACACATATTAAAAGGTAAAAGGATGGAAACAAGCAATTTTGCTTTTAATTTATTTATTTTTTTAATGCAAAGTCTTTTTGTCTGATAACAAAACACTGTAGAAACTGGATGGAAACTAGGCTATAGTTGACTCTGTGGTTTAACAATGGATTTAATGAGTTGTTGTCATTACTCACTCACCCCCATGTCTTCCACACTGGTTCCGTTTGTCTTTGTACAAAATGACCAAGACAGTTTGATGTATAAATATGGACCATGTATCAAAAAAGTTACAGAGGTATAAATATAAGTACAGATTTGAGATGATAATGACAAAAGTGACATGTGCATGCAAAAAGAGCATTTAGTGTGTGTGTGTATATGTATGTCTGTGTCTGACTATCCCCAGCATAGTGTAGGTTGCTGTCTGTGTATGTGTGTGTGTGTGTGCGCGTGTGTGTATCCAGCTCAGCTTCAACCCACCATCCAGCATACCCAGCCACAAGTCCAGTTCACCACCCACGGAGCAAACTATTTCCCAACCTTCCCAGCAGCTCAACCCACCTCTGGATCCGGACTTCCCCTGCCTTTATTCTTATCTGTAGCTCCCAATCCCCTTCCTTTTTTTCTTTCCCTTCTATTTCCCTTACCTCAGCCAAGACCAGCACAGCCCCACCCACAATCTCAGCCCCAACTCCCTCCTACCTCCTCTCTCACTTGCCCACCAGGGGGAGCATAAGGAGATCGGGACACCAAGCTCTGTCCAATCCTCTGTTTAAACCTCACGGACAAAAGAGTTAAAAATCCTAGGGCTCGGGAGTCCACCAAGCTCTGAGCCCTCTCCCGGACAGCAAGTCAAAAACACTTATAATATTTGATTAATTACTAGTAAGTGTGAACTCGTGAAGTGATTACAGTAACAGCTGCACTGTTAAAAGACAAACGTGGTAAAAACTCTGTCTATCTAGCTGTGTGCTTACCTTTCAACAAGACAGAGCTCCATAGGTCCCGGGCTTATGAACACTTTGTTCCCAAATGATTGGAGTTGGATTGGATTGGAAGATGGCACCGCTGTGGGTGGCTTGCCGTCTGTCTCTCAGTGCAATGCTATGTTTGTCTGTTTTTTTCCCATCTCGCCAGCGCCTCTCCCTATAGTTTGTTTGTCATGGAGGAAATTGTACAGAACGTCTTTGCACGCTACCTCGGACAAAACAATCTACGGTTTCTTCTGATCTTAGGATGGCTTTGGTAAATGCCAATTCCGTAGGAAATAAAACTTTTTATCACCATTTTTTTTTTCTGCTAGTAAACTGGATTTTCTCTTTCTGACTAAAACGTGGCTCATTAGCAGAACTCTTGAAACAGGGTGAGGTGGAGGTTTTGCCTTGAAATATAAAGTTGTTTTTTGTCTTAAAATTGTAATTTTAATGTTCTAAGGAAAG
The DNA here is from genome assembly GCA_034779775.1 of Enteromius afrohamiltoni. Lineage (NCBI taxonomy): Eukaryota > Metazoa > Chordata > Actinopteri > Cypriniformes > Cyprinidae > Enteromius > Enteromius afrohamiltoni. The sequence goes on along the minus strand of JAUYWG010000605.1, from coordinate 2,737 downwards.
GAATTTTTTGAATCTCTAAAATTCTTACGGTCGATGTACCCTCTCATCAGCATTGTCATACAATAGATTTAGCGTTAACTTATGGCCTTAATGGTTTTTCTCTTTGAGATCTAGAGGTGTGTGAAAATTGTTTCTCTGATCATATGACTTTTTTTTTAAGAGTTTTTATCTTTTTTTCTGCTCACCAGTCTCGGCTTATTACTCCAAGTACCAGGGAAGCTTTTTCCTCATCTTTTAGTGAAGTATCTTTACAAATGGATGTTTAAGACTGTGTTTTAAGTGCTGAAGAGCTCCTTTTTTAGTTCCAATTGTGCACGTTTTAGATTTAGTGGCACCCTGAGCCATGGTTAGATGATTCTACTCACTGTCTTAGGCAAATCTGGAGATTTTCATTGCAAATGGTTTACTGCAAATGGGTTTTAATTAACATCGAGATTACTAACCGTGAACAAATCCTATCCCTACTATAAGGTCCCAAAACTATTCACCCCTAAACTATTCCACAGTATATTCCTGCACAACAGGAGACGCAGCAGTTTCAGGACCCTCAGTTTTAGTACCCTAGTTTTTTGTGACAGCGCCATCCACTGACCTGGATCACCAAAAACACTTATTAAAGATGGACGACACGGACAGCAATCAAACTGTGAGAACTGATATTCAATTAAGGTTTATTTTCTGATTTTTATACCATGCAAAGTTTAAACAGTGTGCAACGTGAGCGATGATAACTATGAATTTCAAATTAAAAATTTGTGTGCTAGTGTTATTAATTAATACAACATTCTTAATTTGTGGCCATAAATCAAAAAAAAAAAAAAGACAAAAAGGTAGTGGGACACGGTAGTGTGCTCTCAGCCTCTCGAATGAACAGCGCCTTCGTTGTGTTTTTAGACAGCATAGACAAGGCTACTGAGGTTGTTGAGCATGGTATAATCGTTAAAGGGGAGCTCATCCCTGTTCTTCCCCTCTCTCTACCTGCTAAGAAAGTCACCATATCTAACGTGCCACCTTTTGTGAGTGATCTTATTTTAACCCAAACTTTATCCCGGTACGGGAAGCTGGTTTCGCCCATCAAAAAGATCCCGATCAACTGTAGTTCCTGTAGTTGTTTCTTTTAGGCGTTTCGCATACATGATCGTTAATGATGACGCTGATCTGGATGTGTCTTTAAATTTTCGAATTGACGATTTTGATTATGTTGTTTTTGTGACCACCGCTAAGATGAAGTGTTTTAGCTGCGGGATCTTTGGTCATCTGATGTGAAATTGTCCAGGAATAAGTGTAAAAGGCTCCTTCTCCTGCCTCTTGTAGTGAGATGTAGTGGAGGGAGCGATCGACACATGCCGAGACACAGCTGGATGAGGGTCGTAAGGATGTGAATAATGTGACATGGGGCAAAACTGGAGATGGACAAGCTGAGAGGGTTTCAGAAAATAGTGCGGAGCATTTTCAGGAAACGCGTGAAATAGCTAAGTGCTGTGAAAGGGAGGAAGAACAAGCCATTTTTAAAACTCCCCAAAAAATAAAGAAAAGTAATGAAGTACCAGATGCTAAAGTAAGCAAAAAAAAATTGAAATGCATGACGAAGAGGATCTGGATACTGAGAGTGATGCTGAATCTTCTGACTCCAGTGTGACGCTTTCTCAGAATGAGTTCATTGGACGGAGCTATGAGCTTGACGACATCAAGGTATCATTTAGGTACCCAAGGACCACTTCTGTATGCCCATGGTGTTTTTCTTGCTTTCTTCATAAAATTATGCAGACAAATCATTGGCATTTTATTTAAGCAAATCAATGCATTACCTTATAAGAGATATTTTCAGATTTTCTCTGAATTTCTTCACAAAACTGGATTCTGATTTTTGGTTACGACTAGATCAACCCAGTTTAGGCCAAACTGAGGATGAAGCATTTCTGCTAAGAAATACACATCATCGTCAAACTGGTCCTCATCACCGTTTTGGTTCTTATAAAGATCCCAGAAAACCTTTAAAGGGCTATGGCTAATTGGCAACAACGAGTTCTCAAATCCACTGTTTGGGGCAGATGAGTGTTTAAAGGGCATATTCTCCCCAATGAGTTTATTTATAGAAAAATCATGTAGAAACTAGATTTTTATTGCTTCTGGAGCTTTTGATTCAGATGTTACTTCTGCATCTGAAAAAGTGTCGTAAAGAAAGCCCAGCCCGTGTCCTACAGCTTATCAGAATTACCAGTCCGAGTCTTGATTCTCATTTACTCTGACATGCATTGTGAGCTGTAAGGTCTCATACAGACAGGTGTGTGGCTTTCCTAATTCAGTCCAGTCAGTATGGGTCTGAATACTTTCCATAACCACTGTATTTGCATTACATGGTCTTCACCAGCAGTGGTATGCAACATATTTTAAATTCACCTGTTAATACTATTAAAGGAATAGTTATACTCAAAAATGAAAACTGTGTCATCAACTGTGGCATAAATGATGGATGAAAGGTATATTACAGGTACTTTAACAACATTTCAAATATTACTGTTTTTTTAAACAAATGAATGCAGCATTCATGAACAGAAAAAGAGGAAGAAACATAAAAACAATTTACTGATTCGAAACTTTTGACAAGTGTATTTATACCACTAAGTCAACTCATCCGTTCATACTTCATTTTAAGATGGATTTACAGAGCTACCTTTTCTTTGCTGAATCTTTGATAACAATAATCTGAGAGGAAGACCAAAAACAATGATGTTTA
>JAUYWG010000604.1:0-13251 GCA_034779775.1 Enteromius afrohamiltoni | reverse complement strand
TTTAAAAATATTTACACGCATATAATTATATTCTTGTAACATGTTCTTGAATATACACATGCATGCGTATATTTATATATACATAATAAATATACACAGTACACACACATATATTACGTAAACAAACATTTTTTTGGAAGCAATTAATAGTTTGACAGCACTAATATAATACATTTTCTCTTAATTTTCAGCTACTGTGGGAATTTTTGTTGTATGCATAGTTGTTTTATGGGATTCGTTCACTAGTATGTTGGAAAGTATATGTCACTAGTAGCTAAAATAATGATTCATTAAATAACGGTAATTAAAACAAAGGCTCTTACTGTGAACACATCATCATCCCCAAGTTCAGCCTCATTCTGGAGTGTTGAAGAGGAAGTTGTGGAGCCTAAAATAAAACGCACAAACAGGAGACATGAGCTGACAGACCTTAACATATCCTGTCAGTTAATGGTGGTATTTGAGGTTGAGGAAAGAAACTGACAAAGAGACAGTAAAAGATTGATGGATGGATGAAACGCAACTCTATCCAGAAGTCCAGAGTGCATTACATTACTAACAGAAGTCCTCTCTACCCTTCACATAGATGCTTACACTTCATTTACAATCCAGGAACATTTAAGACTATGAAATCTGTATTTGTATTTTCTATTCCAACCACAGTCCTTCTGAAAGAGTAAATGCAAATTAGCAATTACACAACAAAACATTCGGATTGAAATTAATTTAATCAAATGTAAAAGCATAGTTTTCTTTTTACAAAGAAAATCTAGCTTAACCCTTATTGGGTTTAAGTCAAGATCATGGAGACACTTCTTTTGTTCTTTAACTAAAATTAATGACAGACAGTAGCTGTATTATTAGGCTGCTGTCACTTTAAGACTTTAAGAGCAAATATACTATTAAATGTGTTTTATTTTCTCAAATGTTTATGCCAACTTTAAACAACTCTCTGTTTACAAGGATATTTTGACATAATGTTTGTGTGTGTATGTCAGTTTAAGTGAAAAAGACAGACAGTGTAGTGAGTTTTTTGTGACAATTGTGAGGGAAATACACAATTTATTCCCATAAACTGTGTAGTCACCCGTTCTCCATCCAGTTTAGGCTAGTAGCTAATATGCTGTTATAGTTTATATAGAATTAAGTTAGCGTTAGCAGACTGGTGGTGGTGTCAGTATGGATAAATTCGAATTTTCTGTTATAGGATGTTATCTAAAGTGTCAGGGACAGGCAAAAAAAGAACGCTTGTATCAATTGTATCAATGTGATTTTGTGTTTGTATTTTTTCCTCACGAAGCCACGCCCCTCCGTAAGCCCCGCCCCCAAACCTCACTCTAAGCTGAACTCAAAAGTTGGCAGCCCTGCATTAGTAGTATGTCACAAGCATGATTTTAGCATTAACCTGCATGCTGTTAGCATCATGCGGAGCAGTAGCATATCTACTGCACCTTCAAGCCTGCATACATGTGTTTTGTCTAAATTCAAAGTAGTGTTTTCTGCTTTAAATGTTCTCACCCTCCGTGATGTCCTCCAAGGCTTTCCGCACACCTCTGTCAAAGGCACGGGCATCGGCGGGGCTTTGAAACGTCAGGCCGCATTTTTTGTTGTCGACCTTCCAGTGGTGAAAAGTGGGCGTGGCCTTGGTGTAGATCAGATCTTTCCTCACAAAGCATTCCAGAATCACCTGCCAGACAAAACAAGAGAGACATATCAGAGACGAGCCCACAGCCTGCCACCGCTCTGCTCTGCCAGAGGTCACTCCGCCTGAGAAAAGTCTTGCAAATCACATAACAAATGGGTTCGTAACCAGATTTGTCTTGGAAAAGAACCCAGCATGCAAAGCTCCCCGGGTTGTAAATCAACATGATTTCCTAAAAGCCCCCTGGGAGGTGGACTATGAATATTCGTGGCACACCTGCTTGTCTTTGAGGCGCTCTCCGTGGATGAGGAAGTCGCTGCGGCCAGTCAGCTCAGCAGGCATCACCTTACAGACGCCCACCCTGCTGAGGCCTCCGCCTTCCTGTGCCAGCCATCCCCCGCTCGAGTCATCTCGGGTCATGACCACCGCTTTGACGCGCACAATGTAACTGTCACTGAGAGACAAAGAGAGAGAGAGAAAGTTTAATTTTAAAACACACAATCCAAATTAGGCCTGGGCCATATTAAGAACATTTGCTATGTAGCTGTAGCAGTTTTGCTGGTGATAAAACAAAGGCAATACAATTTTAAAAATGAACATTTTAATGCTGTTACAGTATATTACCTTAACGTTTCTTAAATAGGCTAATTTTCCAACTTTCCTAGAGTTAAACAGTGGATTTTTATAGTTTTTTGAATGCATTCAAAAACTTTGCTGCGTACCATGGCTGCAGCAGGGCACGGTGATATTATGCAGTGCCTGAAACTGCTGGGGACTATTTTTTAGGCGCTGCGTAACATCTTTGCGCCCGCTGCAGCCATGGTACGCAGCTAAGTTCCTTGATTATTACGGCGGAATGAAAACATAGTTCCTAGCCACATCTTAGTACATGATAGAACAGTCAAGTTTTACATAGAAAAAATATTGAGGCATTTTTGAGTGAGATGCTAACGGTCTTATCAGATGCAATAATCTATGCTAAGCTACAGCTAAAAGCGCTACTGCCAGACCTAGAGATCATCTAAATGGATTCAAAAACTGTAAAAACTCAACTGTTGAATCCTTGGGGAGTTGGAAAACTGGCATATTTTCAATAAAAAGTTCTACAGCAGAATACTACAAAATTGCAGTAATCTGAAAGCATGAACTGTAACTTAACAGCAAAATACAGTAATTCTACAGGAGCATACTGTTAAATGGAATAACTACTGTGAGATCACAATATACAGCTGTCATTTCACAGTAACTTACAGTGAAAGTAATGTAACTAGTTCACAGTAATTTACTGTAAATTTACATACTGTAAATTGCTGTTAAAGTCATGTAACTAGTAGCCTGTAATTAACTGTGATTTTACGGTAAAAATGTTTACAGCGTATGGAAGAAATACTATGGAAGTCAGTGGCTACCAGTGTTTGCTAAACAACATTCTTCAGAATATCTTCTTTTGTGTTCAACAGAAAAAAGTCAAGAAGTCAACAAAACTACCCACTGAATATTGTCTCTGATTTAAATTTCAGCAGCTGAAAAAAGTAAAGCAGTATACATTTTGGAAAGTCTTTTTGAACTGTTATGTTGGATTAAATAGCCTTATTCACAAAAGGAAAAACTGTTTTCAAAGCATGCTTTGATTAATTTTAGCTAAGTATTTTACTGTATGTTATCTCTTGTTGTGAAACAGTTAAAGTTGGTAACACTTTACAAATAAGGTTCATTAAGTTAACATTAAGTTAATCTTAGCATTTACTAATGCATTATTAAAATCACAAGTGTTGTTTTTCAACATGAGTTAATGCACTTAACATGCTAGAGGATGACACCTAATTGTAAAGTGTTACCAATCATTTTAAAAAGCTATATGTTCCAGTCAAGTCAAAGCTGAATTTACCGCATTCCTACCCTGGTCTTTCACACAATCTTTCAGAAATCATTTTAATATGCTGAATTGATGCTCAAGAGCCATTTATTATTATCGGTGTTGGAAATATTTTGGATGCTTGATCATTTTGTGGAGTTGCTTATTTTCTGCTTCCTTTGATAAACTGAAAGTTTAAAAGAACCGCATTTGTTTAAAACAGAAATCATTGGCTTCTTTATGAACTGTTTTACTTTTGATTTAATCGAACGCTTTCTTGCTGGAAAAGAAGTATTAATTTCTTTCAAATGCAAGCAAAAACTTTCTGACACTAAAAGTTTGAATATTTACATAAATCAACTTTTTTTCCCATTTAATTACAGAAATACATTTTATTTCAATGGCCACACTGGCCAGCTGTGCTCTAAATCCAGCTGTGTATTTTCCGTTCATCTGCGGCTTTGCACAGTGATGTCAGACATAGCAATGTGGAAATCAAGCATCAACACCTCAGGCCAAACACGACGGCCTGTCAGTAAGAAACTCACAATATTCACAGCGTTACACATGGCCAGAGGACAGGAAAGCTAAACTAAAATCAATTAAAAAAAAGTCACCCCTAGAGGCATGTGCACTCAAACTAGTCCAGAGCTCGAGCCAGGTTTACTTTCAAACTAACTCGACCGTTCTTCCTCTGAAACGTGCTGAAAGCCAGGAGTCAGCCTTATATGGTAACCTGAGCTGCCGTGTTCAATAATTAACCAGAGCAGGAGAGCGGACGGGCGGAGGTGAGGACACGTCTCAAGACCAACCGAATCAATCGCCTGAGCCAGAGGAAGAAAAGGGCCTCGTGTACGTGTGAACACTCACACTCCACATCAACTTCTGACTCATAAACAAGCAGCGGGAAAGAAAAGTCACTTTTTAAGATCTCAAACGTTTCCCACGGAACAGCAGTGAGATGTGTCTCAGGATTTCAGAGAAGATCTCTATGCCTCAAACTGTGCTCAGACAGATACAGTAGAGGGGGAGGAAGTGACTGGGACAAACCAAAACACTCAAAATAGTCATTCAGTTAAAAGAGTAAATGCACCATTCTGCATGCGCACCATTGGGAAGCAAAATTCTACCTTTTTTTAATCCGATAATTTTTTTCCATGTTTATGAAACACATACAATAATTAAGGAGAGTTTCCTATTCAAATAGACTAAAGAATAAAGAGAGAATAGAGAATACATTTTATTAGAACGCCACCTTTTATTTAATCATATTATTAGTAACTAAAAATGGGCATTTATCCTAGATATTAAAAAATACGACTTTTCTTAGCTATACTGACATGTATACAGAAAAGAATCTTAAAAGGTTACTACAACCCAAAATTAAGAGTTTGTCATTGATCACTTACCCCCAAACCTGTAAAGGTTTAGTTCGTCTTCGGAACACAATTAAAAATGTTATAGACGAAAAGGTCTCATTGACTGCCAAGTACTGAACACTGTCAAGATGCAGAAAAGTATTTGAAGCTATGAGAATACTTTTTGGATGGAAAGAAAAGCAAAATATGGTAAAAGTCAACTCTTTAACTCTAGGAGAGTTGGAAAATGAGCATATTTTCAAAAAAGTGGTGTGTTCTTTTAAAGACATGTTCCTTTATATATGTTCTTCTATTTTAAAGGGGTAGTTTCACCCAAAACAAACATTTTCTGATCGTTTACTCACTCTCAGGTTGTTAATTACAAAATAAGACATTTTGAAGAATGTTAAAGAAGCCACTGACTTCTGTAGTATGAAAAAAATACTATGGAAGTCAATGGCTACCAGCAACTGTTTGCTAACCAACATTCGTCGGAATATCTTCTTTTGTGTTCAGCAGTTTGGTATACCAACCCATTTATTTTTACCTCCAATTTAAATTTCAGTAGTAAACAACAAGTAAAGTACTATACATTTAGGAAAATTCTGCCTTTATAAACTCTTATGTTACATTTATTAAAATGAAAAAGTGTCTTCAAAACAAGTCTTTCGTGATTTTTCTTGACCTTGAAAGGGTACCTTAAAACTTTACTTTTATAAACCACAATGAGGGCCGGTTTAGTGCCAATAAGTATATGAATACTACACTATAACACAGATTTGAATATACCTAAACACAAAAATAGTTTAGATTAGTTAATAAAACTTAATACACTTACTGTAAGACAACCAACTACATAATTAGTTTTTATTTTTATGAGCCAGTCTAAGAAAAAGCTAATGTTAAATGAAGCATCCTGAAACTAGAGCAATCTCTAAGCGATAAAACGCTCCTCTGGGATGCTTTGGAAAATGCATAGACCTATCCAAGAAGATTCTGTCTAATGAAAGAGAATACGACATGATCTACAAAACACAGAGCCATGGCAAAGACCGCAGCAGCCGTATGAGCGGGTATTACCGTCATCCATTTGTAATTATTATACACAGTGACTGGCCCAGGGCCTACATAGATGTGGCTCCTCTAGTGGAAAGAAATAGAGAAATGCTGTCTGTGGGATTAGAATTAATGAGGGAGGAAGTCCTGGGAGAGCAGCACCGTCTAATGTACTTACACTAAGGGAGCCGGGCCAGAGGATTGTCTCTATGCCAGAGTCATTCAATATCAGCGGCTAATTAAAATCAAATCAAATGTAACTCCTAATAAAACTAGGTGTTTTTCATAATTGAACAAGCAGAGGGCTGGTGATTCCTCTCTAAGCTGCAGCTGTCGGTGAGATTCACACCACATGTCCTCCATGTATCGTCCCGCCGGGCGTCTGGGGTGCTGACTCGGGGGGACCTTACCTGAACAGACACACGGAGATTGTGTCCCGTCAAAGCACACAGGGTGCAGATACGATATAGATACACTGTAATCTTTCAAGAACTTGTCACGGTCATATTTCACCTCAAAACCATAACTAAAATGTACCTATACTAACAGTATTTTAGTGTAATTTAAATACTATTAGTATTTAATATGTAAAAAAATATTTTTCATTTTCATTCAATTTTATATTTTCATTTTCGTCAACATTTTTTGTCTCGATTTTTCATCTAATTCATATTTTATTTTCCATTTTTTAGATGTTTTAATGTTAGTTAACATTAACTGACATATCATTTATATCAAATTAAGAATTATTTTATTGTTGTAAAGCAAAGAAATACACTTTAAACAATAATACATTTATTTGTAATTGTAATTTATTTTATAATATATTTATATATATCATTTACAGGCCTACTGGTTTTAGAACAAATGTCATGTCTTTTAAAGAAAACTAAGTAGTTCAGTAATGCCAAAATGTCCAATATCAGTCAGTTACTCAACTGGTGCATATGTGTTGATTAAAAGCATTGCTAATGTTACAGATAAGCTCTTTCATGACAGATCTAAAAGAGATGTTAAACGCAGAAAGGCGAGTGAAAATGTCACTGAAGTATGTGTGAGTGTTTATGTCTGTGTGTAAGAGAGTGAGTCATTCCATCCATCTGTGAGGTGGAAATTTACAAAAAAACAGCCCTTTTTCCTCATTTTCCCTTGTGCAGTTTAAAAGAGCGCACCCCTATACTCTGGAGGGCACGAGGGTGAATGGGCGAGATCTATATTAGAAACCTAAGAGTAAATAGGACAAATCTTCTCTTTCATAATTTATAGTCAGTGAATGTAATGAGGAAACCTATGATTAAAATTAGAGACGGCTGTTTCCTTCCCGTGTGATGTCATTGTTGCTTCCTGTTGTTTATCTCCTTTGTCCTTCCAAGGACACCAGACACTTAAAACAGGAGACTATCTCTGGCATTTCAGAATTCTCTGCGTCGCATATTCTTTGTGACACTCGATGCAGACAGAGACATCAAAATCATGCTAAAATATACTGAACAGTATATCCCCGTGCTGTTTGAGTAATGGATTTCCATGACCTTTCCAGTCGTTCATGATCAAACCTCTCATCTGTTCCTCAAAATAAGTTTCTGTACGCCTTCAGAAGTGATTTATGTCTATCTTGGAGGATGACAGACATGGTCGAGTGCCATTCAATAGAAAAAATCTGCATGGATATTAAACCTACCGCTTTTGTTTTCCACAGAAACATAACCGTGTACCGGTTTGTACAACGTAGATTCATTGGGAGAACATGTTTCTACAGTACAATTCACTGCAGTTTCCAGTTCAAATGAACACTGGTGGCAGATACATGGGCAGATACCTGATGTTATGGCCTCAAAACGCATGGTTTGAAAACTAATACACTTTGACATTTTCATCACATAAACTTGCTCTGTAGCTCACCTGGTACACCACTGCAAAGACTTGTATAGAAGCAAGCTAACATGCCATAGCTGTTTGAGGAAATGTGTTTTATCTTGTATTTGTTTTCGCAAACACTCTCGGTTAGATTTGGGGCAGGGTTTAGTGTAGCTGGTGCATTATTTGAACACTTTTAATAGCACTCGCTGGTCATGTCTTCTCTGAACTGCCACGGTAGGTACAGCAACGTAATAAAACGCCGACAGAACTGTTTCATCTTAAACTGAATGCTCTTTTAGCACGACTCGAAAGACATTTGAAATTGAAAACGTCGCAGTACATGCAAGAACCGAACCATCATAACATCATTTTGCAGAAATGCAGCTCCACAGATGTTTCCACAGAGCCTGGGTTGGGTTTGGAACAACATAGGGGTGAGTAAATGATAACAGAATTTTATTTTCATTTCGGTTGAATTATGCAATCAAACTGGTTTGCATCCACACAAATGCGGCCAAAGAGCATACCGTCGAAGAAACAAATGAAACAATAAACTCATGGTGGAGAACGCATCCAAAATATTCAACCCAATCGCCGTTGCTTTTACCAGTGATATGATCATTAGCTGGTCATCTTTTCCAAGTAAATAACTGAGAAAATTTAGCATGTCTCTTTAGCATGCTGGGACATCGACCATCTGGCTTTCCCGGGGGGGGAAATAGGGTCATAGAATTACAGGCATTTAACAGACACAATGAAGCGTGCGCGTACACACGCATACAAACACACACACACCAGAATGTACGAAGGCGGCGAAAGCCACGACTCCCTCTGCTCGCTGCCATCCCAGGCTGGCAGGTGTCTCAGTGCGGCCTCGCTCCCATCTGTGCGGCAGTGGGCGTCAGGCCAGCGTCACACCCCGCCGTACGCCGCCAAAAACCCACACGGGTGACACTCCATCAAACTGAGCACAAACACCTTCCTTGCGTCACACACGTTCATTCAATTGTTATGGTCTTTTAGAAGGAATCAAAATGGAAATAAAGAAGACAAGAAACAACCCTTTCATTGTGCACTCAACCGTGAAAACAAGTGTATTTACTAATAACAATAAAGACTCTTCTTTGGAAGTGAAAATGCATGCACTTTGAAGGTAGCACGGCAAAATAAAGGTAATGTTTTAATTCTGGTCCAGCAGATGCACATGATTTGCATTGCTAGACCCTAATTTCCCTAATATACCTCCCCAAAGATGTTCAGTCCAAAATAGTTTCACACCTGGGACATTTTTAACTCTCTACTGAAAGTCCATGCAACCAAAACTTCTGATTTTATTTAATCTCACATGGAGATTTTAGAAGATCCCCTGTGGTTTCCAAACAATGACACTTTCCCCAAACTCACTTGTATTACGGTCAGTCCAGGCAGACACTTCAAGCTAAGTTGGACCGGAGGCCACAGAAATACAAACCATAAGTGACCTTGACACAAAACAACAATGTATGTGTATGTATTTCCAAACTAACCACAATAAAAGGTCATAGAGAACCACTGGGATTCTTTAGGTGAAAGCCAGCGAGAAAAAAAAAAAAACCCACTCAGGGTTTCCTCAAAGATAAAGGCCTACGAGTTCCAGTTGACAGAAGTAGGAACGACAAAGCTTTTCGGAGGAATGACTGAACGGGTATTTCGGTGTACGTGCAGGTTGGCAGGCCATGGAGGAACTGGGGTGAAGTCAGGAGAGAGTGACGGATAGACGGATGTCTCACCATAGTTTAGTCTATTTGATTAGCATCAGGGGGCACCAGCATCACAATAGGGCACAATGGTTCCCGCACAATGTGGAATTGTCCACGTTCTCAAGGCTTTAAATGATATGTCGCCACCTCTTCCCAGAGTCTCAATGAGATCAACAATGGACGACTCAGAGAATTATGACAGCATGGCTCCAAATTAATTTAGTCCGCTATCTTCTCCTGTGCGGCCAAATATAGGGCCATATCTTCATGAGATACTGGAAACATTACTGACAAATAATTTCAATCCAAACAGCAAATATTAGGCTAATTAACAGTATTGTTTCTTATTCAACACACAGGCTTGTTAAGATCACTGCTTCCTTCCCTTCTTATATCAATTTACTTTTAAAACAGGTCAAAACAATGTGTGTTTGATTCTGACTATCACAAAGGCCTGCTGGAATTGAACCATTTATCTACTGCACATTTAAAAACTGAACACCACGAATATATCAATGTGCAAACTTATAAGAATAGCTTAATTCTATTTTTATTATTATTCTCATTATTGATTCAATTAAATATTATATTCAAATATTTTTATTTATTACATTAAACACTATTAATATATACCTAAAACTATTTAATGAATGTTGGTATCTCTTATCGGATCGGTACCATAAAAGCAATAAGCCACTTAAAGGGATAGTCACCCAAAAATTAGAAGTTGCTGTTAATTTACTTTTTCTCCGAGATGTTTTCTTCAGTCGATTCTTAATATAATATTTTTTGACTCCCAGGTGCCAGTAGCCACAGACATGCATTTTATGAATTATTAAAGACCACACACTCACTGTTCTACTCAAGAACAAAGTCTCCTACATCTCAGATGGCCTGATGGTAGGTAAATTAACAACGCTTTTTATCTATAATCATTTTTGTGTGAACCATCCCTTGAAGAATATGTGCTACCTTGATTTTACCAGGTGCAGAAAAAATCCCATGCGCACCGGTTAATAATGATTTATTTGAATGCCTTATTCTACATGAACTTATCCTACACCCCTAATCCTACCAATACCTAAACCTAATCTCACTAACTATTAATAAGCAGCAAATTAGGAGTTTATTAAGAGAAAAATGCGTTACCTGAAATGAATCGTTAGCGTTTCTAGTCACTGGAAAGCTTAGGATAAAATATTACAGGTATAAGCACCGTGCAGTGTACAACAAATGCCACAACATCGTTACAAGGAAAACCAACAACAACTCCACATGACTCACAAGCTGAATATGCTTATGCACATCATAAACAAAGAGGAAGTTTAAGGTGCCTCAGATGCGACATTTCAAGTGAGAGTGACGTCTGGTTTTATTAAAGCTGCTTATTCTACTCCTATCAGCCACTCAGCGCAGACATGTTTAATGCTAAACCTTCAAACTGAGATGCACCGAGCATCATTTTGGAATCAGACAACGACCTCACTACTGTTCGAAACAGCACCTTGTGTTCCCAGCAGCACTGACAGACAAACGCAGAGCACAAGGCCACTTGATGACAACAGAACAATCCGGAAAAACCTGCCTGGACCGGGCTTACCGGCTGCTCTCCGTCATTTCTGCGTATCTAGCGGCAGCGCTCACGGCATCGGCGGGGCGAGCGTCTCCGGAGGACGGACACCGAGCATATCTGCATCCAGAAAGCAGGGAGAAAGCTCCAGCCTCCTCTTCACACGCTGTATGATTCAGTCTCCTTGACAAACACTCGGAGTGCTGGAGTATGAGTCATCCACAAGCAGCCATTTCTGCCTTGAGCCGGCGGCCTACAGCACAGCTTTCCCTCTCTCTCTTTCCCCCATGGTCTGACGTGCGGAGAATATAATCTCTAAGCTCCAACTCGCCTACACCTCCAGCTAAAGCTACGACCAACAACACCCACACACATGCACAGGGTGTGGGCTCAACCGAACATGAACCAAGCGCAGTTAGTTACTGTGCCCCTCTACATCAAACAACACACCTACACGCACGCCGAGAGCTGACTATACGTTGTGTAAACACCTACATCTTAACCATCAATCATCGCTGCCGGTCCTGAATGCTGTCGGAGGGTGTAGCGCTGTTCAATCTAATGTAGGAGATGAACAAAAGAGAGTCGTCGATGGAAGTCAGATGGTGCAATGGTGGCATTTACTAACAGGGGTTAAAAGGGGATGCCCGTTTTACAGAAGCCGATATGATTCTTTAGGGTCTCAAAAGAAATGGTCCACCCAAACATGAAAATTACGCCAGTTTTAAAGCACAACAAAATAATGGCATTTTACTAGGTATGCTTACTAGGTATATATGACTTTCTTCTTTCAGACATTCATTCATTTTTTTAAATGTATCCTAGCTCTACAGTTGAATGGAAGCTATTAAGATAGACAATATCGTTATAATTCACTCACCAGAACATTCATAACAAAAGGTGTGCTCTATTGTGCGTGCTAATTTTGTACTTAATATACTCATTCTTTAGTAAGTCTTTAGATAAGTGCAACTGAGGAGGAGGAAAGGATGGAGGAAACTCATACAGGCTCGGAATGGCACGAGACAGAAAAAGCTGGATGATTGCTTTATGGTATTTTAATGGCATTTTAGCTACATTACTGATCAACAGTTTACAGTTTGGAAAGAAGTCATTGCAAGGCAGGATTTATTAAATAAACAAAACAGTTATTTTGTGAAATATTCCACAATTTAAAAAGGCTGCTACCTTTTTGAATCTATTTTAAAATGTCATTTATTCCCGCGACGCAAAGCCTGGGCTCTAGAGCATGCGACCTAATTTCTCAATAGTCCAACTAAAACAAATCTGAGGTCGCACCGGTGCGACCGGCCACTCGAGGGGGAAAAATGATCTACAGCTCTGAAGGTCTCCCTGTGGTTCAACAACAGACACGCATTAAGGCCGGGAAGGAAATTGTTGCGCGGCGTCGCATCTAGTATAGACAGCAGAATAGGTTCTATTGTATTTTGTCGCATCGCACTGCCCCGCTCGCGTCCGGTGTAGACACGGCGAGAGAGAGGCGAGTAGTCTTGGCCCGTCAGATAAACACAGTGGATGCAGCCGCGGATGATGAGTATTATATTGTGTCATTCTATATATATATGCATTCAGAGCATTAGAAATGGTAATCGGTGCTCCAGTATAAACGCGTTAAAGTCCTGGCCCTAAGAATTATACTTCAAATAAAGAACTTCATGATGACCAGATTGTTACACCGTGTCCACATCGGACCAGAACCGACAACAATAGCTATTCTGCTGTCTACACTGGATAAGGCGCTGCATATTCCCGAAAGAAAACTAATGCTGCGTTCTATTTAGGACGTACTGACATAAAGAACTCTCCATTTCATTATAGTTCTACTATGACGCGATTTGGTGGCTGCATTTTTTTTTCTTTGCAACTTTTTCAATGTAAAGTGGGAGGGAAAACATTTGCAGGCATCAAATTGCATCATAGTTGTAAAAGAGCAGAATGTGGACCGGAATACAGGCCGCCCTCGCTATCCAGTCCAGCGGTGCAGCGGACATTTAGTAGACATGTGAACACATGACATTTATCACATGAGTGTTGCAACACTCAGTGCAGTCAGTACACTCTCACCCTCCCTCCCTCTCTCTCTCTCTCTCTCTCTCCCTCTCTCCCTCTCTCTCTCTCTCCCTCTCTCTCTCCCTCTCTCTCTCTCTCTA
>JAUYWG010000603.1:0-13282 GCA_034779775.1 Enteromius afrohamiltoni | reverse complement strand
TATAAAACAAAAACAACCCAGTATTGTCATTCTATATATATATATATATATATATCTATATATATATATATATATATATATATGTGTGTGTGTGTGTGTGTGTCACCAAGCTGGGACAATAGCATATTACAAATAAATATAGATTTTAAATACATTTTATATATATATAATTTTATTTATTTATTTATTTATTTTTTTAATTAATTTTGCCTTTTTTTAATTAAGTGTTATTTCCGATACTTTCAAAAAAATGTTATATCAATTTATACTTAATAATACTTTATATTGATTCAATAATTTTTTCATGTTTTTTTTACATTGAGTGCACCATATATAGATTGCTGTAATTCTTGTCAAACATTCATTTGTTTATACCCACAGAAGCCGTCTGTTGCTAGTTATGATGATGCTGATGAAGAGAATGAAGATGAAGATTCTGACATATTTGGAGGGTCTGATAAGGATGAAGATGAGCTCAAAAAGGTTAACAGCTTTGCACCTCTGACTTAGCCTGTTAGAATTATGACATGTTATCTTCCCTGAAATGTTCAAACTAAAACGTAACATGAGATTTCCTGCAACCTATATCTTTCAGGACACGGGTCTGCCATCCTTTGCTGATGAACTAGCCGCCAGAATCAAGGGAGAGACTCCAAATAAGCCAGAAGCAGATCGCACATGTATGGTCACAAACAACATTTGAATTTAATTGTTTTACTGTTTAACTTGTTCCATTCAGTTATTTTTTTTTTCTCAAGTTTATCTGTGTGCATGCACTTGTTTGTTCTCAAGCATTGTCGTCAGGCCCATCTGTCACCCACAAGCAGAGTAAATCAAAGAAAGAAGCAAAACCTCAGGGTATGAGATACTGTGTGTTCACTTCATGTAGCGTGTGCTTATCAGATCAAGTTACTGAATGCACACTACCGTTTAAAGGTTTGGGGTCGGTATTTTTTTTTTCAGTGCTTTTGAAAGAAGTCTCTTGGGATCACAAGCGCTTAATTTGTTTGAATAAAAATATAGTGAAAATGTTTTACTGTTCATTTTAGTAATTATATTTTCTTTTTCTTGTCATAGCAAAGCATTCAGGCAGAAACTGAATGTATTAAATTAAATAATTACTACTGACTCCACACTTTTGTATGGTAGTGTATATAAAAATCAGCAGATGATAGTTATTTTCATTGTTTTAATGAAAAGAACTACACTGTTATTTAGCATTTTTGAAGTTTCTGGTGTAGTTGTAACATAATTATAGAAATTTGCAAGGAAGTTGTAAGATATACTGTAGCTAGTACAATAATTGCCATGTATTTATGTAAATTAAATTACAGTGGAGGACGATCAGGATGAGATGTTCAAACCGCCAAAAATGGAAGATGAGGAATATTCTCCATTTGGTGGAAGGGGTGGACTTTTTAGTGGAGGCAAAGGCCTGTTTGATGATGAAGATGAGGTTGGTAAATAATAATGTAGTATCATGCAAAGCAAAGCATACAAGTACAACTAGAAAAAGACACGATAGTAATCTGTGAAAATCAGTTCATATGATTTGTTCCTCAGGGAGATCTGTTTTCTGATGCACCCAAAACCGAGCCGAGAGAAAAGGAAAAGACCGTAATCCAGGCAACGGGTAAGAGTTCGCTATTGTCACTCTTCTCAGAATTCTAATTCTGTTGGCTATTTAAAGTCAGATGTAGGCTAGTCCTACTTGAAAATTAAAATTTAGGGTGTATGTATGGATGTCCCTCCTCCCCACTCTGGCCTGCAATCGTGCTGCTCGTCGCAAAAAAAGTTACTTTTTACGCTTTCTGTTCCATACTCGCATTACAGCGCCCAACTCTTCCAAGCAGGCCAGGAACAGCTAAATAAACCGGTTTGGAGCACTAGTCAAACTAACCACGCTTTGGTGGTCAAATGCACAGGCATGGTTGCGGAGTGTAAGCTTACAATCAGCATAGAATCAAGTCCTTCCCTACAATATTTACATTTTTCAATAATGCAGCCAAACTATTTCCTGCTCTGCAATCTTTCTTCTCACAAATTTATTTTTTAAAATAATTGAAATTGAAATTATTGAATTGAATTTCAATCGCATCTAAAATAATGTTTTTTACATATTACATCTGTATGTACTGTGTGTGTATGTATACAGTATATATATATATATATAATATATAATGTACTGTATATACAAACATGTATATATTTTAGAAAAATATGTTATGTAAGGGATGATATACATCTAGCAGGTTGTTATCAGCAGAATAAAGCCTGACAGGCTTATCTACAGCCTGATGCGAAGCAGAGCTGTTGTGTAAGACTGAAGGCTTTATTTTGCAATAACAATCTGCTAGCTGTATATTATCCCACTTATTATACGGCTTCTTGCCCCAAAAGTAAATAATAAAACAATACATAAATAATATAATACAATAATAAAAATATGGTTTAACCAGGGAGTCAGTCAAGTCATTTTCTATCCACTGCTTTTGCTTTTCCCTTACATGATGAAGTTCTCCATTTTAATTCGTGGTTAAGCAATTTTAAGCCACATGATTGCGCCAAACTGATGCGTTGTGCCCGGATGAGCCTGTGTTATTAGTTTTACCGGTTGTTATGTAAGGGATAATATAGAGGCAGCCGGTAGTTATGGCTTATTTTGGATGCAATTAATCGTGATTAATTGTTTGACAGCACTAGTAATTATTCAATTTCTATTTATTTAAGTATTTTATAAATAGCCATTTAAAATAACTGTCTTACTGGGAAAAAACAACAACAAATAAACTAGTTTTGTCAGGGTTTTGTTTTTACTTGAATGACTCGGCCGTACGTTATCATTTTTCATACTTACTGTTTGTACATTCTAAACCCCACCATGTGTTGAAATATTAATAATAACTTTTTCACTGCTTTTGTAGAGCCCTCTAAAACGAAGAAAATACCCACTGGCGCTGTCTCCATTTTTCCTGGTAAGCATTAACTACATTCAATTTGCGTACTCGCACTGTTTTGCATAAAAGTTTTCTGAAGTAACTAATGAGTAAGATATTTTCATGCCCCTTTACCCACAGAAAACAAACTTTTTGGCTCACCAAATGATTCAGACTCACTAGAGAGCAAAACCAGTAAGAGTCCAGCGAACCCCAAAGTGCAGGCAGCACCAAAGCGTGCCTCGGTGGGAGGTGGGCTGTTTGATGACGACGATGATGATAATGACGACTTCTTCAGTGGGAAGGCGTCTAACAAATCCACTGCTGGTACATATCTAACATTTGCCCTGCGGTATGACAACTGGTTATTTGGGAAAACTTGTACTCAATGGGTACTTTTTTCAGGACGAGAGAAGCAAATGCCAAAGAAGACTGTAGACCTGTTTGGAGAAGCTGATGAGGATGATGATGATGATGATGATGAAGGCGGAGCAATGTTCGGCGGAAAAGCCAGTGCAGCTCTTCAACAGGACAAAAGAACCGAGGGGGAGGAGGAGACACGTCCTCCAGAGAAAAAGGTCTGCTTTTAAACAATCATTATTTCATTATGATGATTGTTGTTGGTTATATACTGAATGAGTTTGCTTGCAGCCTCCAGTTGGCGCTGTTTCAATGTTTGGGCCCGGCACTAAAAATATATTGGAGGGTCTGAAGAAACGCCGGCCTTCCACCAGTGAAGAGTCTGCCAAGTCTGAAGAGGTAGAAAACCTTCGGTCTCTCTGTAATTTAATACCTGCTGTGTTCGTTTTTATTTGGTATCATTGCTTCGTTTCTGCAGAGTGGACCTCCACCTGAAGCAGTCAAATCTTCACCTGCACTGGGAGCATCTGAGAAAACGCATAGCAAGAGTCTGTTTTCAGACGACGAAGACTCACAAGTACGTCACTTTTCTATAGTCATGATACAGAGAGCCTGTTCTCTGTTTATCAGTGTATTTAAATTAATGCAGTGACTTTTTTTAAGGAAAACTGAATATAACAGGAATTACATTTGAACTCTGTATAGTATATCAGTAAATCTTTGAAATAAATTTTTTATATTTTAAATTACAAGTGTTAATGTTTAGTATGCAAGTCATTTTGGAGGAAAAAAAGTTTTACGGACGATAGGGTACGCAATGTTGTCATCACTCCATGTCATTCCAAACCTATATGAGTTACTTTATTTATAACATAATCTTTGATTTTGATATTTTGAAGAATGCTGGTAATTAAAAAGTTGATGGGACACGTAGACTTCCATAGTATTTCTTTCTCTACTATGGAAGTCAATGGGGACCAACAATTGATCCAATTTCAATTTGGTTCTTCGAAATTCTTTAAAATGTTGTCTTTTATGTTCATAAGAAAGATGGGTGTGGAACTGCATGAGGGTGAATAAATGATGTCAGAATATTACATCACTCAACCTTAATTACAAGCTGACTCCTAATAATTTGCCCTTCTGGATCTTGTTCGTTTTAAAGCTGTTTGCAACTGAGACTGCAAGTAAATCAAAGCCTACCGCTCAGAGCAAACCCAGTAAAGCTCCGCTCTCAATATTTGATGATGAAGAAGAAGAGGTGATGTTAAGCAAGTTTCATTTAAAAAGATACTAATCTAGATATATTTTATTCTATTCAGTGATTTTCAACAAGTCTGTTTTAATTTTTTTTAGGACCTTTTTGCATCAACACCAAAGTCCAAGTCAGATCAGGTCAAAAAAACATCTCTACAACCCAAGAAACCTGTATCCGGTTCACTCTTCAGCGATGAGGAGGTATTTTTGTGTTTAATGCCACAAAATTGTTGTTAACACTTTAGTGTATGGACCAATTCTCACTGTTAACTAGTTGCTTATCAACATGACTATCATTAACATATTGGCTGTTTATTATTACTTGTCTGTATATCAGGATCAGTGGATGAGCTCCAAGCCCAGCAAAGAGAGCCTGGAAGTGAAGCCCAGTTCAATGAAGTCTAGTGTTAGCGCCCCCGCCAGGCTACCCAGTGTCAAAACACCACAAAAAGATGGCCTGTTTGAGGATGGTGATGAGGATTTATTTGCAGCCACAAATGAGTCGAGGTTTGTAGCTCTGGGATCAGTTAATGTACTAAAGTAGCGAGAGAAGCAATAAATCCTTATGCTGTAAAGTTCTTGCATTTTTATTTATTTATTTATTTTTTTGGTCTGTCCTCGCAGTAAGAAGTCATCTCAGAGAATATCTCTCCTGTTTGAGGATGAAGATGATGATGATGAGGACAAAGAACCTCTTTTTGGCTTCAAAACACCTTCAAATAAAGCTCCTTCTGAAGCGAAGGTAAGGTTGGCTTGAGTATCCATATACTTTTTGGGCGATTTTAAAGAATGTTTATCTTTAATGTTATTGAAAGTCTTATTGCTCACTAACAGTTGCATTATTGCATCATACTATTGTGAAATATTATTATTAATAAAATGTACTCTTTATATGTATATTATATTGAGATGGATTGATAGTTGTAATATACTGTAATTTTTATGTTGTTTTGTAAAATCAAAAAATATATATATATTTTTATAATTTTATTATTTCCAGAAAATTATTTTACAAAATTTTTTTGTGTAGCATCTACATTAATGTTGGTCACTTTTTATTTATTAAAAAAAATAATTTATGTAAAAATTGTTTTTTGTTTCAGGTTTCTGGTGCTCCCTCTCTGTTTGAATCTACGGAGGAGGAGAATGCACCTAATGTAGCAAAAGACAATATAGCAGAGGAGAAGAAGCCTGTGGAATCCATTCCACCCTCTGAAGACAGCACTGAGATTAAGAAGAAGCCAGTAGGGGCAGTAAGCCTTTTTGGTGGGATTGATGTATTGGCAGACAAGCAAGACACAAGTAAAGTGAGTAAAATGTTTATAAAATAATAAAAAAATGATCATTTATGCTATTTACACATAACATAAAAAGGGTAAATGAAAGGGTTTACACCTAAATATATGATTACAAAAAATGGATAGAGAACTGGGGATTGTCTATTCCACAGAAGCAGACTAAGAATCAACAGGAGATTGCTGACGATGATGAGCTGATACAGGAGGGCCCTCCACCCATGGAGTGTAAGGGGACCAAGAAAACTGCACTGAGTCTTTTTGATGATGATGACGACGATGATGAAGATATGAACACTGATGAAATAATTCCTGCCCCTAAAACATCCAAAACAACAGAAAAGAATGCAGTAAAAGTCAGTGGTTTCAGATTCTCAGTGTTATGAGGTATGAATTTAAGTAGGTTATTTATTGATTTTTTTTTTCTTGTTATCTCAGGATCTTGGGCCCCGAATGAAGAGCACAGGTGTGTTCCAAGATGAGGAACTACTGTTCAGTCACACGCAACAGAGGGACAATGATCCTGATGTAGACCTTTTTGCCACGTCCCCTAAACCATCTGTAAGTCCATGCTATGATGAACGGTTTTTAATTTTATCTACACAGCTTTTAGACTCTTCATCTCCATGAGGACACAGTGGTTACTTAATGATGGAGGTATTTTCATTTTACAGGTGCCATCTCAGAGCTCTAAACCAGTAGTACCCACTCTGTTCGGGGATGATGATGATGATGACCTCTTCGGTTCAACAAAGCCTAAAGCTCCTCCGGTACTGTTTGTTTTTCCAACTTTTATAGGTTTTGTGTGTTTTTTTATATTTAATAAAGATAAATACTTTATAAATATTATATTATCCACTTACAGAAAGTGCCGGAGAAGCCCAGTAAGCCTAAAATAAACGAAGTGGACAAATCATCACCGACCTCAACCAAGGTATACTCAGAAATAAATCTGCTTTGTTGCTTTAATTGATCTTTATACAAAATAATATTTTTCCAAAAAGCATTGTTTAAATGTAGAAAATAGAGATGTTTAAATTAAACATCACCACATAAAAAAACTGTATTTGTGACATTTCCAGAACCTGTTAAACTGGTTATTTGTTTTTATTGGTTGGCTTGCATGTAATTAATATTATTTAATCGCACAGGAGCCTACAAGCCCTCTAAAATCTAAAAAAACCTCCTCAAGGATTGGAGAACTTCAAGTAATGTTTTTTTTTTTTTAAATAAAGTCTTTTCCATTTCTCTCATTGTGAATACAATGTTTTCTGTATTTATCTGTTTTTGTCCTCCTTGCAAAGCTATCTTTACAATCTGTTAAAAATGTTCATAATATATTCATATATATATCACATATTCTTGTCTGTTAACATTTTCACTTTTTCTGGTATACCAGAACATCTGTAGCTTTGCCTTAACATTGTTTCTCTCTATGCCGATGCTGTAAACCATTACTGCACCAATAGGAAACCACTTGATGCAGAGCTCTGCAGCTAGCAGTGTGCTGTTTACAATGTTTGCAATGCAGCAGTATATTTACATCAACCACATTATAAACAATTAAGACATTGACCTAAAATCTGCAAGCTGAATTTTGGTTTCTTTCTTGCGTTCATTTAAACCGCCATCTTGACTTACTGACCGAAAACCTTGATTTTCTGTTGCTGCCTTGCATGCGTGGCCGTGTCCTGCAGGAAATGTAAATCTAGTGTACTTCTGAAATAGTCTAAAACAGTCTCTCTCTTATCTTGGCATGTAAAAAAATAGGCACTGGGTGTATTGATTTTACGTTTTGTCTCAGATTTAAAGACCTGTCTGTTCTTTTCAGGCTAGCTTAGCTGTCAACCCTGCCAGCCTTCTGCCAGGCGCAGCGCCACGTATTCCAGGAGCTGTCAGCGTAATCCCTGGCCTGGCATCCGCTTCCCTCCCTGCAGCTGACAAGCCGCTGCCAGCTACCAATACCATCCGTGATCATCAGCCCTCCGGTGAGGGAGGGGTGAGCTTTGAATCACCCGCTCAGGTCAGCACTCTACAGAATGCTAACAAGGTAGGTCAAATTTTTTTAATGTTTCACAAAACATTGGTTTTGTGCCATTGCAGTAAAAACTGCTGCTGTTGGTGTAATTTTGTGTTAAATTAACATCCTGTCCTTTTCAGTTGACTAAAACGTAGGCCACACTTTATTTTAACGTCCAATTTTCGCTATTAACAAACAAGTAACTATGACTTTTGTCTCAGTAACTGTTAATATGCTGCTGATTTGTAGTTAGTCAGGTACAGTAGTTGTTAGGTTTAGGCGTTGGGTAGTATTAGAGATGTGGAATATGGTCATGTGCTTTATAAGTACTAATAAACAGTTAATAATAGCATGCTAATAAGCAACTAGTTAATAGTGAGATCTGGTAATAAGACTTTAGTCATGTTATATTCATGCTGCATAACAAATTATGATAACACTTTATTTTTATGGTTACACCTATTAGTTGCTTATTAGCATGCATATTATTATGAATAATGTTCATGATTGTTGTCAGAATAAGCAGAACTCATACATATGGTGTATTCATATAGTTTTCCCGATTCATTTATTCAATTTCTAGTCACTGTCTACATAATCAAAATGGGTAAAACCTTTTCTTAAAAGCTTTTATAGTGAATGATTTTTCATATTAATTCAATTCCAAATTATAGTAACAATTTATTGTATTAAAACATACAAAAATGTCATTATTATAAATTATTGTAACAGAGAGGTTGTGTATGTGCATTGATTCATGATATTTTTAAAGGCTTATATTTTTCCCTCTATTTATATTTGAAGAAAAATTTTGGATATAGAAATTTGATTTATTGATTTATTTTAGTCTCATCTTTTTTTTTGTCACGTTGATACACCGTAGTCTCAGCTAGTGTTTAATGATGTTGGTGTCATCTCCCATCTTGGTGGTAATCTTTGTGTCTTCTTGTCTTAGTAGAAAGTCCAATCAATGGCTTTTTTATGATGCAGGGTCGGGCTAAAGGCGCAGGGCGACGGCGACCACAGACAAGAGCAGCAAGACATCTTGCAGCACAGCAGTCTGAGGAAGCTGTTGGAGAAAGCAGCTCTATACAAGCTGATGAGCCAGTTATGGGTGCTTCTCTCCCTACCTTTAACCCCGTAACAGTGCGACCCTCAGCGCTGACTTTACCTGTCAGCACCCCTGCTCCTGCCAAGAGCCCTGATGAAGCAGTCAGGCCAAAGAAATTTCTCAATTCTGGAGATGATCTGTTTGATTCAGATGATCTCTTTGCCACAAAACCTGTTCCCTCCTCCAAACACAAAGCAAAGACCCCTGAGGAAGACCATAAGAAAGCCTCCAAGACAGAGGTCGTCATAGCTTCAAAGAAAGACCAGGCCTCATCTATTTTTGACAGCCATGAAGATGATCTTTTTGCCACAGTGAAACAAAAGCCTGTCCAGAAAAGCAAACAAATGTCCTTCCTAGAAGATGATGATGATGATATTTTTGGAGCAGGAAAGGGTAAAAGCGCAGATAGTAAAAACTCTAAAGCAGAAGCCAGCTCTGCAAAAACAGACTTTTTCCAGGTAAATATCTCATGATCTTTAAGTTTATTATTACAGCCTAATGGGGTAGTAGGAAGTAGTATTAACTGATTTTTGTTTTGACCGTAAAATAAATGTTTACAGGATGAAGTGAAAGATCCTCCCAAGGCCCAGAAGAAGCCTAAGGAAGTGTCGTTGGATGCAAGTTTGTTTGATGATGATGTTGATATTTTTGCTGACTTGACTGGCACCACAAAGCCAAAGGAGAAGAAAGCAAAGAAGAAATTGGAGACAAAATCTATATTCGATGATGACATGGGTTAGTTATCGCTGCAAAGCACTCTGCACTGTGATTCTTACCATGGGCCTCATGTATAAAACTGTGTGTAAATTTCATCCTGGCTGAAGTGCAATTTGTTAGGATATGACAGTGGAACTATTTGAAAATCTGGAATCTGAGGGCGCAAAACAATCAAAATATTGAGAAAATCGCCTTTAAAGATCTCCAAATTAAGTCCTTAGCAAGGCATATTAATTATCAAAAAATAGGTTTTGAGATATTTACAAACTGGAACATGATCTTAACTTAATATCCTAATGATTTTTGGCATAAAAGAAAAATAGATCAGTTTGACCCGTATTGGGTTTATTGCTACAAATAGACCCTGGACCACAAAACCAGTCTTACGTCGCTGGGATTTATTTGTAGCAATATCCAAAAATACATTGCATGGGTCAAAATTATTGATTTGTTTTTTTACGAAAAAAATCATTAGGAAATTAAGTAAAGATCATGTTCCATTAATATTTTTTGTAAAATTCCTACTGTAAACATATCAAAATGTCATTTTTGATTAGTAAAATGCATTGATAAGATATTGATTTGGACAACTTTAAAGGTGATTTGTTCAGTATTTATTTTTGTTTTTGCACCCTCCGATTCCAGATTTTCAAATAGATGTACCTCGGCCAAATATTGTCCTATCCTAACAAACCACGTATCAATAGAAAGCTTATTTATTGAGCTTTCATATGATAATGTTAATATAGTGAAGTTTATTTTCTTAATAAAACCTGAAATGTGTCTGGAAATTTGCCTATGCATGTAATGGGCATTGCATATCATGATTTTAACATGAGGTCCTAGGTCATTTTAATCATTTTATAAACATTGGTTTAGGAGGCAAATGTGCTTAACAACATGCAATGTTGCTTACTGGTATATGCTTTTTGCTCTCGCCCCACAGATGACATCTTCTCGACTGGGACTACAAAACCAACAGTAAAACCGTCCTCTAAGTCTAAGAAGAAGCAGCCAGCCCAGGATCCTGTATCAGCTGCGGAAACGGGCAGCAGTATTTTTGATGATCCCTTGAACGCATTTGGTGGAAACTGAAACATAACAGCATTTTGTTTAACTCTGTAGCGATATTCATGGCCTAAATGAAGGTATATGTAATCTAACACTGTTAATAATTTTAATGAATAGTTAACTTTGACAAAAAAAAAAAATAGACAGGAAAAAAAAGAAGATTGTAAATCTATTTACCTCTATTGCCATCTGTGAAGTGATCTGATTGGTAAAAGATGTAGCGGTCATCAAATGGCATTGACATTTGCAACGGTTATGTGTCTTTTATTAGCACTTTAAACATGACAATGATCTGGTAAGGTGTAAAAAAAAAAAAAAGAGATTAAGACTGGAGACATTCCTCTGACATTGTCAACTGTAATGTTTCATTTTTCAGCGTGGTGCCATAACTCTAAGCCTATGCGCCAACATAAGTGCTTTTGTTGTTGATGTTTTTATAACTCGAGCTGAAGTTTTCTTGTGTTGCATGTGAAATGATTTTTGGAAACTGAAGAAAATATATTTTATGAAACGAACTGAATGAGTCTGTGTGCTTGACTTTAAAATGTGTAAAGGACTAAACCATTGCTAACCATTTAATGCAGAACATTTAAAATCTGTTAAGCGTTCAGTGTAATGGACTAAAAATGCAACCAGATACAGTTCCAAATTGTTGTTTGACGCTGCCAGGGTGACCGGGGTAACATCCGGGAGATGGAAAGGGGAGTCGAGAGAATGGTCCCGCCCACTCTGCATTTTCATTGGACGAGCGGTTCTCTTTTTCTCAAACGACTAATGTCATTCGTTCTGCTCGCTGTCAATTAAGAACATCACAATAGGCTGCTTCCTTTTCAGTTTTTTTGTATTCTGTTTTAATGGGGCCTTTGAGCCGCATATCATCGAAACAAAAGCAGTTGTCCGTGGCTCGAAAAAATAAGGTAAGGTATTGGCGTGCAGAAACGGTAAATGTGTTATAAGAATTTGTAAGCATTAGCGGCATCCGCGAGTAGTTCGACGACCTACCTGTGCCGCTTTGCTAAACCAGCTAGCCGCTACAATACAATTAAAACACCCTTTATTGCAAGTTTCTGTCGGATAACAGTTAAGAGATTGGGGAATCGGTCGCTTTTACCTTTAGGGGGAACTACCTAGTTTTTGGGGTGTTGTGGCTGGGACATCAGCCAGGACTGTGTCTGATCCAGCTGTCCCTCCCTGCAGATCTCTGATGCTGTCAAGGTAAGATGACAAATAGGTGTAACTGCTACTGAACGACTGTTCGACTGGACTTTTGGGAAACTAGGGGACATATTAGTTGGCTTTTGGGAAAAATAAGTTAGAAAAGCGTCGTTTGTAGCTTTAAAACACTTTTATGTTGTTTAGACTAATTGTAAATAAACATTCTGATAGCACAACATCAATTAGAATAACTCACAGATCAGTGTTGATCAGCAAGAGATGGATGAAAATAGTATTATTACTGTTAATAAGTAATATTATTAAGTAAAAATTATGTTAATAGTATCGTTAGTAACGTTAGTATAAATAAGTATTTAGTAAGTTTTATTATCTTTTAATATGTAGTAACTTGTTAAGCACAGTGATTTTTAATATGGCCTCTTCAATGTACTAAAAACAGGTTTAATTAATACATCTTTCATTTAATTTATTCAAATATATAGCATACATATATATATATATATATATATATATATATGACCAAAATCATTATAATTTTGTCATGTCTTTGTTAAGGGGCACAGCCTTTGACGAGGGGTCGGCAATTTGTTTGAGTACCTCAGGGAGGCGTTTAGAGCACACCTCAACTCCTGCACCTATATTCCTATATAGAAAACGAAACACCTTTCGTATGCTCTGTCACAGCTCTCAGCTCAGTGTTCACTTGATGCTATTGTGAATAAAAGGGTGGCATTACGAGATCAATTTGTTGAAGGGGTCCATGATCCATACCTTCGAAGGAACCTTCACAAATTTGTGCCAGACTACCCAACGTGTACAGTGATAGATGTGCGAGATGAAGCCCAGCTTTGCTTTGTAGAAGAACCTTCAGCAAGTCTTGCTGTTGTATTAATATGACACAGTGTTCAGTTCTCAAGGTGCACAAAAGAAAAACTGTCCCCTTAGAGGATGTTCTTGACATGGCAAGGCAAAGTAGTTAGTGAGCTGACACAAGCTGTGAAGAATTTGGCTGCCAGGAGTGGCAGTATAAGGGAGAAGACCTCAAGGCCTAAGTCACAGCCTAGGTTCACTGAGGATGGACAGCCCATATGTTTTAAATGTCAAGTCGCTGGGCATGTGGCTAAACATTGCCCTCAGAAGCAGAGCTCTAGAGCAGCAAGGACTGTATCCTCTGACGTGCAGGTAAACGAGAACCCCCAGTGGTTGTGAGTTGGGCAATTCAGGGGGACCACACAGACACAAAAAATGTACCTCCAACTTGGGACTAGAGGCTGACATTTTTTCGGGAATCCCACGGGTCACGGGATTCCCGTGGGATTCCCGCGGGATGGGAGTCATC
>JAUYWG010000602.1:0-13283 GCA_034779775.1 Enteromius afrohamiltoni | reverse complement strand
CTCATGTCTCTGTGTGGAGTTTTTGCTGAGTTTCAGTTTCATTTTAGTGAGGCATTGCTTACTGAAGATCGCGCAGAAAATTGCGGCAGGCAATGCACCCTGTTTGTTTTCTTCATTTTCTTAATGCACAAAGATGTTTTGTTATTATATGTGTATACAAATTAAAGTAGACCCTTCACAGATTTGGTTGTATTGCTCTTATCTGTACGATTCTCATCAGGAGAAGACGCCTCAAAGCGCATGTATGCCTTTGCGGACCCCAATGCAGGCATTCTTTTATCGTCTGATTCATGAGCCAGCTTATTCAAACCTGTGACAGAGCTGTATACTGCTCTGGCAGTGATAATGTGCGTTTGGAATGATTCGTAACATTTTTATAATTGTAACGAGTAACGATGCGGCACATAAAAAATATATTGAAGGAAAAATATTAAACTCATTGAAAATATGTACTGAAGTAAAAGTGGAAGTAGGAGAAAAAAAACAATACTCCAGTAGAGTACAGATACGGCCTTTTAGTACTTAAGTATAGTGGTGAAGTAGTTCTACTTCGTAACTATACATCTCTGAGCACAATAAGCATATTTTAAACAGTTTAATTGACTTGTGATGAGCGAATCAAACAAAAGCTTAGTGTTTTAATTCTATGAGCGGGGTAGCTCGGATCTGGGCAAAATTTTACTTTTCAAAACACAATACACAAATCAGATGTTTCTTAATAATGAGAATACACTTGTTCCAACTTATTGTTGGAACTAATCTACTTTACAAACACTAAACCTAGGATTACATAAACAAACACACACATTCTCACTACTGTCTAAGGATGTAAAGTTATGAGCTTTGCTGAAATTCAAAACACTTGCTGCTAGTTTCTAGAACCATAACCCATGAGAAATCAATCAGGAGAAGTTTAGCATATAGCCTTAAGTTCAATTTGCATCATTCAGCGAGTAGAGGAAACTGTTGTTTACCACTCTGAGCCGGTCAGATGAGGCATCGTCTTCTGTGGTTTCGTGCACTCTCTGGTTGGAGGGTTGGCTTTCTGATGTCCTTGCACACAGTTCTTAGAAGTTAGTTGCAAGTTGATGTTGAAGGCTTCAGCAGTCCGGATAAGCTGTTTTAAAGAGTTCTTGAAAGGAGGAGTGCGAAGATGGATTGGGCTGTGTCGCGGTCAAGCAGACTAAATTGCACTGAGTTTCCTAAGTTTCTCTGAGTTGCTTCGCTGGTTCCCACTGTCGCTTCTCCTTGATGCATTGGCTGGATGGTGATCGGTGTTGTAGAGAAGATGTGGTCCAAGCACACAGATGTTCCGCGTGCATCCTGTTTTAACATGTGGAGTTCTGTTCCACCCCCGAGGGAGGAACAGCCAATCAGTCCGATGCTGTAAGGAGGGTCTTCGCCCTGAGTGGTCCCTTGTGGTGAATACATTAAGCATATATATACTCAAGGTCTCAAACCTTGAGTACAAAATTTTATGAAGTTTTATAACTTCTCCCTGATTAAACATTATTGTTTGTGATACATTATCACAAACACCAACATACAGAATGCATAAATGAAAACATGACATACATATTTGCTTCTGATATCGATAAATGGTACTTGTTCCTTCCAAAGACATTCCAGCGTCTCTTTGTTCAGGGCACAGAAACCGCTTGCTCCTTAGAGAAGGCGGGGCTTGTGTGTGTGTGTGCTGGACAGGTCAACAAGGGTCACATGCAAAGCGCGATTTAGGGAGTTTTCCCAGAGTGTTAATCGAAGACTGTGTTGTATGAATGTCCGCTGTCCTGAATTTGCACTAGTGTGTGGTCAAAGTTCAACACTTAGGCAGATGTTTCCAATCTTCACCTAACATGGCATTAGGCTCTGAGATTCATTGTTTATGAGCTGGTTGTGGGCACGAATCAACAAGAGATCTATTCAAGTTCTGTTACTCCTTACGAGGGTCTTTTCTTTCTCTCTCGTGGAGGCTCTGGTCCCTGGGAGTTTAACAGACCTTTAGGCGTCGAAGCTGGTTCAGTTTTATGACTCATGAACCATTTAGGGGAAGATTTCAAGATTCTCTTTGGAATGTTGTCCTTCAGCATCTTTGTCTGTTCACTATGAGGTCTTACAAGGCCATCAACCTCTGGCACTTATACAGCCCTACCCCCCCAACTTGGAAAGAGTCGCAGGTAAACACACATTTCCATCTTTTTGAGACATTTTGTAATAATCCTGACAAAGTACACATCCACAAAGAACACATTATTTAAAAGAAACACAGTGCATCCACCTATCAGCCATGTTTGTGACCAACATTCAGTAAATCAACACAAACACTTCAATTTTACTTCTCTATGTTTTTCTTTGTTCAAAGTCAATGTACCCAAGCTCTGCGGTTGCATCTGAGACACTGGATACAAGATTGAGTTGCATAGAAAGAGCTGATGACAGCACATTTCTTCCACTGAGTGACTCTACATCATCTTCCTCAGATGTGAGTGTGACAGCAGACCAGCAAGGCAGCTGGACAGAGAGAAAGTGATTTTGAACGATTCAGCCATTATGGAACTGGTCACACTTGTTTTGTCCAGGTGTGTTTGATTAGTCGTTGTATAAATTCACTCCCCATGTCTTGATCATTTGTCGGATGTTAAAGTATGTTTGTCCACGTGGATAATGCTTGTTTAGTAATAATGCAGTCAGATAGGCTATTGTATAGCCAACTGGTCAATTCTTAAATAAAAAAACTACAAAGCAACATGAGAGATCACACTTGGTCTACAGACAATTGCTTTTTCCAATTGATTTTAGGTACGTAGAAAAACATCTCCAGGACACCAGCATTTAGCATTGCAGGGAAAACGTCATTGGATGTAATGCAGACAGATCCTGCGTTGGCCTCCTTGTCAATCGATAGGTTTGCATCTGTGGCATGATGAGATCCCATTCGTGGCAGCAATAGCTTTCAACCTCTGTTGGCATAACTTGACAATTTGCTCTTGCTATAGCTGTGGGCCCAGCATCACCTTGGACAACTTCATCTGTCCTTTCACTCTCTCTCTTCCCGCTCTATCTCTATCTGCTGAAGTTCGGCATCGGTATACTCCCTTTGTTGTTTTGCTAAAATTACTTTCATCATCATCATCTGTTCCGTCTGGCATTGTGCTAAAATTGGTTTCATCATCAGAAGTTTCATAGTCAAACATGTTCACAGTGAATCACACTATCAACAGCTGATCGGAATGTGCGCACTGTTGACGTTAACAGCAGCGCGGCTTGATGGAAAAGGAAAGAAAATGGTGCAGATTAAAACTGAAGTATGAATTTTGTCTGGAGTGTTTTTTTGTGATTTTAAATGAATCAAGCTATGATACGCATATAATTTTTTCACGTAAAAATGCACGAGACTACTTTCTTGAAAAACTTCCAGTGGCCATAACTCTGACCAGGGTGGTGACCACAGAGGTGGTCAGTTTGTATACACTATAGTGCTGGTAAGGATTGCATACAACTTCATGTCTTAAATGGGCGAACTATCCCTTTAACGTGTTTGAACATAATCAACCATATTTATATCTGGGTAAAAGCATGTGCATGTGAGTAATCTGCGGCTGTTTGCACCTAGAGGAAAGTGTACGCTTATGCTATAATATTTTCTAAAACTAAAGACTTTTTTACCTGTGTTTTTACCACATTTCTGCCACTGGGATCATTACAGTTGTATTGCTGTATATGGATGGACAGATGGCTGTCTGATATTATCAAAAAATATCTTAATTTGTGTTCCGAAGATGGTCTTATGGGTTTGGATTCACATGAGGTTGAGTAATTAATTACATAATTTTCAGTTTTGGGTGAACTAACCCTTTAACTTCTCAAAAAAATAAAGGAAACACTAAAATAACACATCCTAAATCTGAATGAAAGAAATATTCTTATTAAAAACGTCTTTACATAGTTGAATGTGCTGACAACAAAATCAGACAAAAATGATCAGTGGAAATCAAATGTATTAGCGCATGGAGGTCTGGATTTGGAATCACACTCAAAGCCGAAGTGGAAAAACTCACTACAGGCTGATCCACCACCAACTCCTGAACAGTCTGTGGTGCAATGTGGCGTTGGTGGATGGAGTAAGACATGATGTCCCAGATGTGCTCAATTGGATTCAGGTCTGGGGAACGGGTGGGCCAGTCCATAGCATCAATGTCTTCGTCTTGCAGGAACTGCTGACACACCCCAGCTGTGGACACCGGGCCCTCATAACACCCTAATGAAGTCTGTTTCTAACCGTTTGTTTGGTATGTCTATCAAGGAGCACATTGAGCATTGCTCCCGAAATGCCAATAAACCGGCTTCTCTTCTCAGAAGTGTAAAACTAGCTGATCGAATGACGTTGAGCGCTAACAGCCCAGGGGAGCTGACATCTTCACCAAGTTGGCTCTTGACGAAGGCGGTCGCATCTGCTCTCCCTCCCTTATCTCTCCTGCTTGGTTCTCTTGTCTGTCTTGTGAATACTTCAGTGTCTCTTCTTGCCTTGATCTTGAAACAAAAGGAATATGGATTTGATCAACTGGTCTCTGAATGCAATTGACACAATCTTTTCGACAAGAAGTGTGGGTTCTGGGGAACCTACTTGTCCTGTGGTACCTATTCGGAACTCTGATAACAGGGATTGGATTAGGTGGAGCCCTTGGATATCGACAAATTTTAAAAGCAGTCAGTCTCAACCCAAAGAGAATTCTGTTTTAGGGTAAAGAGCATGGCATTTGGGTTCATACCTGGCTGCTGACACTGGCTGAAGCTGCTGGATCCTCGTTTGCAGATCATTCTGTAATGAGGGAGAGCGGAGGCATGCGGATCAAAATGCAAACATATTTATTATAATACACAGGGTTAAAACAAGCAGGGGCGATTCACAGCAAACAGGTATATTAGAGGTAATCACAAGAATAATCCAAGAACGTAGCAGTGGTCGAGTGATAGCAAACAGTATCCAAAGGGGAAAAGAGCTAGAGTCCTGGGCAGGCAAGGCCGAAACTGGTAAATCCAAACACAGAAAAAACACAGGGAACATTAAAAGGCCTACAAGGGGGAAAACACCAGGTACACCTACAATGATCGGCAAACGTAACAAACAAAAGCAGATCCTTAAATACACTAGATAATGAGACAGAGGGAGGAGGAACTAATGGGAAACCATGGAGATAGTTGGGGCTGAAGTGCCGTCTAGCAGAGCTTGATGGCACTTCCACTTCCAGTTACACACATTCACACACACACACACATGTTGGGTTTACATGTTTTATGGGGACATTCCATAGGCGCAATGGTGTTTCTAATGTACAGACTGTATGTGGTATTGTCCTACACTGACCCTACACCTAAACCTACCCCTTACAGAAACTGTGTGCATTGGATTTTCAAAAAACTTAACTCTGTGTGATTTATAAGCTTGTTTTCTCATGGGGACCTAAGAAATGTCCCCACAAGGTCAAAATCTTTGTGGAGACAATTGGTCTCAATAAGATGATAAATACCAGGTGCACACACACACACACATACACAGAGATGGGGAATGTTTTTTAAATATTGAAACTTTTTAAATATTATAGGAATTACGATAATCTTGCTAACTTATGATATAATACAGTTGGAATAATGCAATGTTTATTTTTGACCTATTTATCAACATATAACATACATTTATGCATAACCAGGGGCCGCAGGGGTGGATCTAGAAAATATTTTTAGGGTGGCAAATGGGTTGGCATGGGGTCTATGAGGGGTGGCAACACCAAAGCAAGAACCCATGCATAGTTTTTGGAATGTATGCCCTGACATACAGAACTGTGTTCACAAAAAATTGCATCACCATGAAGTAACCATCTATACCAGTGTTACTCATTGCACGGCCTGGTAGCCTCATGTGGCTTGCCAAGTTTTACAAAGATAGAATCATGCAGTCAATACAAAAAAAAAAAAAAAAAACTCAAAACCACACACATCCAGAGAAAAGTGGTTGTTTTTTTTATTCTTCAGTGTGGAAGGTTCTTTGTTTATTACTCTTATATGTGCTGGAAATTCTAAATATTGTTTATTTTCTACATAGGTTATTGATGGTCTCTATCTAGGAAATATAAGAGGTAAGCAGCATTTTTGTTTTTAATTCTTTGTTATTAGGTCAATTAAAATGAAAAATATTCTTCTTTGAAATAGTCTCATCATAGTCTCTAGAACATTTTTTCTGCAACAATTTTGTGAGCATATTATGTTGATCAATACTGCAAGCCAAAATGGTAATCTGTCATATGTGTGCTGATTTTTATTATATTTATTATGTTTATTATAGGCCTATGTGATTTATCTGTGCACCAGGGCCTTTACAAGAGCTGAGGAAATGTTGTTTTTATAAGGTATACATTAGGGCCTGGAACTCCAACCGGACATGCAGTCCATCACGTTAGCACATTTCAGTTAGGCAGGTTTTTCAAATACAGACACACCGGCCGAGTCCTGTTTATAATAGTAGACTACTCTGTACATATTTCATATTTGGTAAATAAAAATCTACTTCATCAACCCCTCTGAGAATTACTATTACCTACTTTTATCAAGAGTGCTACCTCATAATCCAGTCTTACAAGTTCACACTACCTAAAGACTAAATAAGTCCCACAGTATTATCACTAATGACCAGACAATGAAGCAGCCCTCTGACAGAGCATCAGGACCAAACATCTCCTTCCACATTTTGCTAAAAAGGAGTAAAAGATCCTGTCTCCCTAATCCTAATTTAAACAATGTTATAAGTATGAGCGTGCAATTGGTTTAGCACTTGCCTATGGTTTCACAGTTATGTATAAAAACATAAAAATACATTTAAAATATTACACATAGTACATCATAAGATTAGCATAGTAGATCTTCAACCCAGACACTTTGCGCATCGTAGAGGGCTACCATTGGGCAGATATTAGGCTAGCACTTATAGCCAGGGCATGGCTCATCTTTATACTTCTTTTTCATCCTCAGGTGAGGTACTAGAGTCTCCATCATTTGTCAAAGTTTGTGACTTCCAGTTGGGTGTGTAAGGCCAGTCCTGGCAATGCAGTTTTCATCTTGACTCTGAAAAAATGTTCCTTGTTCTATTAATTCCACAGTTTTCCACATAATTGGAGTGTTACAGTAACTAGTAGTTTCTATCAAAACTCCTGCACTAAACCTTCAATAGTATTTTTTATTCCTGCTTCTGCTTCTGGACGCAACGGGTATTGTGCTTTTCTAGGCAGATGTGCACCTAGCTTAAGTTGAACTCTTACTGGATTCCAGATGTTATTAATCCTATATCTGTTTCATGCTGTGACAATAGTTCAGTTGGTACCTGACAATTTCCTTAAATAATTCTCATTTTTGTTCATAACTTCAGATATTGTAGGCATCTGTCTCAGTTTCTTATGACTGATTACCACTTTCTATGGACTTCCCAGCAAACTTGTTGCACATAAAAGTTTGATATAATTTTTGTCAGCTGAATGTCTGAATGTCTGTTGGTTCCCAATCTCTTTGTTCTGCCTTTTTCATCATTGGTCCTAAATCTTCTTCACAATTTTTTCCTACATATACTGCAATATGTGGGACAGAATCAGTTACTTTGAATCTTTTTTTTACAAATTCACAATTTGGTATATTTAAAGCTGCTCCTTGTTTACCTATTATGATGAATGGTGAGACAATTTGTTCAATTTGTTTTCCTTTTATTTCCTCCTGCCATTTTTATTCTGTTTTTTCGTCTCTCTCTGGATCATATATCATTGTGCAATGAAATTCTGATTTTGGTTGAAAATCTGTGCTTCAGGTAGTTTAAATATTCCCCATTTACTGATTGTCTGTCTCACATCTTTTTCTAACTGTCCTATCCAATAGACATTTGCTTTTGGCTCTGCAACAACCATTTGTGTTTCTGTTCCTATTCAGTCTATGTATATTCCTTCTGGAGAACACCAAATCTGTAGTCCTAACTTACATAATGCATCTAAGGGAGGAGACTCAGGATTAGGAGGGCTGCCGAGCCCTAGGGTGGGCAGCCCTAAGGGCTCGGGAGAGGGAAGAGACGGACAGCCGATTCCCAATCGTGAGTGCCCCCCCTGGAAGGAGAAGGTGGAGAAGGGGTTGGAGGTGGGATACTGCAATCGAAGTGAGGAGAGTAAGGAATTGAGGGTATTTATAGGATGGTTTGAGGCTTCTGATAGGATAACAAGAAAATAAAATTATTAGGGAGGAGGAGAGCTTAATTGCCTTCGCCCCTCCTCCCGAAATGCGTTTGATAAACTCTATTTCACGAGTTCAAGCCTGAAAGCATAAAATAGCGAAGCTGATTTGGCATGCTGGGGAGCGTGCGGTGAGCGTTCTTAGTGGAGTGTGCGGGTAGCGTTCTTAGGGGAGCGAGGGGACCGAGGGGAGCATGTGGCGAGCGTCCTTAGGGGAGTGAGCGTCCTTTTTTTTTTTTTTTTTTTTTTTTATGGGGAGCGAAAGGAGCGTGCGACGGAGATATATATATGTGTGTGTGTGTTTTTTTTTTTTTTTTTTTTTTTTTTGTGGAGCGCGAAATTTATTTCTTTTTTTTTATATTTGGGGAGCGAAAGGAGCGTGCGGTGAATGACCTAAGGGGGTGAGGGGTGCATGTTGCGGGCGTACTAGGGGAGCGGTCGAGTGATCTGGGGCTAAACAAGTAAACTGGGGCTGAAGGCGACGAGTGGGGGAGTGAGAAGCTGGAGGGGAAGTTTGATGGTGATGTGGCACGTGGGTAGCCGGGGGCTAGATAGAAGGGTTTTACTCTATTTTTAGGAAGAAGGTGATGGATTCGTTATCTAAGATGCGGAGGTTGGAAATAGTGGGATGAATACTTGGGTTAAATGGGGGTGTTACTGTAATCTCTGAGCATCTAAGGTGCACGCGGTTAAGATTTCGAGGGTGAGGGGGTATCTTTTGTCTGGGTGGGGTGGATGGGCTCTTTGGATGCCTTTGAGCAGTAAGTTGATATGGATGCTGGATAGGCTGGCTGCGGGAAGGCCAAAAATTTATTTATGAAAAAAATGGATTCCGCTCAATTAGCCTTTGATGGAGCTAGCTTGAATATTACTGAGGTTTAAAAAGGAAATTAAGGAGGTGACTGAGAGGAGAGAAAAATCTGGAAATTCTAAGCTGTAAAGCGAGTGAAAATTTATACTTATTCCAGTCCGTAAGGTAGGATTTTAAGGGGTTCGCTGGGAAACCACTTGGAGGATGGCATCTGCGGAGGCTTCTTGAAGGGGCCTCAGAGGGTGGTTCAGGGGAAGACCAGCTGCGAATATGGAGGCACTGGCATCAACCGGGTATCTGCATCTGGCACCGATGTCCTGAATTTCTGGAAGGCAAAGCGAGAAAGAGAGTCAGCGATGAGGTTGAGGCGCACAGGGACTTGCTTTGCGACTATAATGAACTGATCGCTAGCTGAGATCCAAATGAGACGTCTGAGGCGGGGCGTGATGGCTGGCGAGTGTGAGCTTTGTTTATTAATACAGTGAATGGTAACTTCATTGTCACAATGAATAGTAATGCTGAGACGGGACCATTTGGAGCCCCAAAGGGCGGCTGCTATGACTATAGGATACATTTCGAAGAACGCGGAGGAGGAAAGAGCTGGGGGTAGGCTAAGAATTTCGCTGGGCCAGGTGGAGGCGAACCAGCGATTTTGGAGGATCCTTCCGAAAAGTTGGATATCAATAGGGGCTGCAAGGAGATTAAAATAAAAAAACAACTGCCTGTTCCATTGTTTAAGGAACAGGATCCATAAAGAGAATTCGTGCTGGCAGGATTCGTAGAGAAAAACCAACCAGGCGCAATGCCCTGCTTTTTTGATCATGGTGGCAGCTTGGTCGATATCTTGATAGTGGAGTGAAAATTCCTCCAAAGGAATCAAGCTGTTAATACTAGGGATGGCCAAATTATGGGGAGAGGAAAGATCGATGATCAGATGTTTTTTGCTGGAAAATTTGCGAGTGGCAATGCCAACGGGGCTAACTCAAAAAATATCAAAAGCAGGGTTGTTGAACGGTGATAAAACCGGCGTCTAACTCTTTTTTGATCAGAAGGTCTACGGCCGCGGGGTCTGATATGGCTGACTGGAGATTCGGGCAGATGTGGGTTTGGGAGGGCAGGTAGCTCACTCCTGGATGAAACCCATGCTCTAAACCTGTTAACAGATAATCAGAAAAATTAGAGTCGGGGTGCAGAAATAATTAGTGTTACAACTGAACAATATTGACAGGAGTCTATAAATACTTTCTCAGTTTTTTATTCAAGGATTTTTGAAGGAGGTTGAGAGCGGGATTTTGGGCTGCGTGTCGTGCGAGCTGGCTGGTGGCGAGTATGCCTACAGCCTCTTGAGGGAGCCACGGACTCCCTTGGCGGGCATGCTGGGGGAGCAGGCGGCGGGAGTCATGGGAGGAATGGCGTCCTCATACGTGGATCCTGACTCTGGTCAGATATGTTTTCTCCTTACGATACTGTGATCGAAGTGAGGAGAGGAAGGAATTGAGGGTATTTATAGGGTGGTTTGAGGCTTCTGATAGGATAATAAAATAATAGAATTATTAGGGAGGTGGAGAGCTTAACTGCCTTCGCCCCCTCCTCCCGAAATGCATTTGATAAACTCTGTAGACACACTGGAGCTGTCATTGGAATTAATTGCATTTGTCCTGAGAATCCTATTGTCTTTGCAAATTTTCCAGACAAGGGGAGATGGGAGGCATCTTTTGAGTTTAAACAGGTATAAACTGCATAAATGCATGGAAATTGGTAGGTGTGATGCTTCTACTTCTTTGCAAAGCAACTAGTACTGTACTAGCCTGCACTTCTGTGGCGTCTGCTGTTTGCTAAGCAACAATGACCCACGGTCTCCATGAAGAAGTGGAAGTTTCAGCAAACGATAAATGGATTTCCAGCACTAAAGATCCCTTGCAGTAGCTCTGCTACTAAAAAAAAAAGGCTATTCTTGTGCAGCTATGAAGTATGGGAAAGTATGAAGTTGATTGGTTCTGGTCACATGATCCCCTTGATGTAATTATTGTTGTACAGTGTGTTGCTGCATTTATTTGTGCATACCCAGTAGCACCAAAACATATCCATAAAAAAAATAAAATAAAATAAAAAAAAAAAATATATATATATATATATAATTTTAATGTAAATAATTATTATTATTTGAATTATACGTTCAATAAAATTCAAATACAAAAGCAATTTCATATTTCAAATGCTAGGGGAAGATTTCAACAAGGTAAACATTGAAGAATGCACAAGCTTGTTCAACTCTTTTGTTTCTTTTTAGGGCAATATGTATAATATAAATATAAAGCTTATATTTTATATATAAAACATTTTATATTTTCATATTGTATTATATTTTAATATTCAATATAAAGCTTCACTTTATTGTTAAATGCTAAAAAAAGGAATTTACATTTATAGATATGAAATTTGACCATGAAAAAAAATAATAATAATTAAAAAAAGTGTTGCTCTTAAAATCATATTTTCATCAAAATTGTCAGTAATAAAATTAAGTACATTTTGCCAAAAAAAGACACACAAGGTGACTCGGTCAATACCAAAATAAATGAACAGCAGTCTGGCTTCATTTTGCAAAAGGTACATCTTATCTTTTTTAAAAACATATCCATTCTAGCCTTAATTGCATGCAATGCATATACATCATATCCCGAGTTTTGCGTGAGCGTGCTGCAGAGTGTAGTTTTTTCGGACTTGACTCGGACTTGGACTCTGACTCAAGCCTTTCAGATTCTGAAAATGTTCAGAGTCCAACCGAGTCCATGGAGTGTTGAAGGAAATGTCACTGATTCAATTCATTATTACAATATTTAGTATTTGCTCATGTTTTTAAGTCTTGCCCAGTATTTGAAAGCGGTGGGTTTATGTACGCACAGACTGAACGTGTTCACTTAAAGCGAAAGCACCAAACACCAACAGAAAAATGTTACCTTGACAACTTTACTCCTTACACTACATTTAAATCATATTTCTATCACTAACAAAAACATGTTTTTTTTATTAGGCTACTGTACATTAAGATAAAGACAATTTTGTATGTGAAGTCAAAATCCAACCCACCTTTGCTTTGAAATGCATTACAAGATCTCATAAAAAGATGATGATCACAAAGGTGACCACGGCATGTCCAAATAGTGAAAAAAATAAACAAACCCAGACAATTCTTCTACGGGGCATGGAAGAAGAAACACAAGGACAACTGTAAATTTTGCAACAAAACCTCCAACCCTAATTAAACACACTTGAACCAGCCAATCAAGCTCTTACTTGACACACTATAAAGTCTCAGGTTTGTTAAGGCCAATTGGAAATAAATTCTGTAGGGCATTGTCCCTCCAGGATCTAGTTTGGAGACCCCTGCTTTTTGATCATTACAAATAACAATGCAAAATTATTTTCTTAGAATAGGAAACTAGTCTGGTCTTGGACTTTTCTTGGATTCGACAAAGCTGGACTTGACTACAGCTCTGCAGCGATGGGGCTAAAAAGTATGTTCACTTCTTAGATGAAGTGACTTGCTGTAATGATTCTAGAACTTTTAATTTAGAGAAAGCATGTGCCATTTCAAAAGATAGTGTGCCGATTTCAGTTCTTAAGGCATTTAATTTGAAAACTATGCTTAACACATTTTTGCCATTAATGTTTTTGTACACAGACTCTGAGAACAGAGACAGTCTGTCCTGCAATGGGATCACCCATATTCTCTCTGTGTGCAACAATGCCAAGCCTGTGTTAGAGGTAAGAATAGTATTCCACACAGACAAAAAACATATCTATTTCTGTTTTGACACTGTAGTGCATTGTTATGGGAAAATGCAACTTCTTAATACCTCATAGAGCAAAGCTCAGAGCAGTCTGTGACATATTTTATATAATTTAAACGGATAATATGAATATATATCTGACAGGAATTTAGTGGTTTATTTACAGAAATGTTGAAGCAAAATGACATTGCCTGTTGGAGCTTAAGTTTAGTATATGTAAGATTCACTGTACAGCTGATCATGATTCAAACCATTATTTTTTGTTCTATATATATATATATATATATAAGGAGACAAGGCTGTGCTGGGCTGCTTTAGTGAAGGGAAAAAGGGAAGGGAAAACTACAAACCGGATTCCAAAAAAGTTGGGACACTAAACAAATTGTGAATAAAAACTGAATGCAATAGTGTGGAGATGGC
>JAUYWG010000601.1:0-13298 GCA_034779775.1 Enteromius afrohamiltoni | reverse complement strand
GCCAACCTCAGTTTGTTAATAGTGGATGGATTTAAGGGGGTGTTCGTAGACAGCTTCTGGTTTGAAACAAACTCCAGCATTTCAAGATTATGGAGGTTTATTCCACCTCCACAAGACCAAGTATTCCCAGCTCTATATTAGACCATTGGCGTTCGTCCACTTGAATAATGACCGCATATATCAGTGACTAAGCTACGAATACTAAGTAAGAACTCGCAATCTGACTTCTAAAGTGAAGTAACTCAATCAGCAAGTAAACAGAGAAGCAGAAAAATAATAAATACATATGCAGGATGATGGCATGCCTACAGAAACACTGGCGTTGTCTTAGTCACATGTGTCCAGGTGTTAAAAAAGTATAAAGAACGATAACAAATAAACAACAAGAACAATCAAGATTGTATCTGAATTCAAGAGAAAAAATTGCCAAAATTACGTAAGGAATTGTGAATTATGTTTGACAGTGAACTCATCTCCACTGTATAGCTGCTGTCTTTGTAAAAATGACTGGTAATGACAGGTTCTTAAATTCTAACATTATAATCTGTAGATATCTGTAGGCAATTTTCTGCAGACAGCAAACAGTCACTGAGGGCAACTGGTCTTAAAGACCAAATTCCAGTCATAATCGGCCTGATAATTATGTAGTGTGTCCCCAGCTTAACGTTTAAAAACAACTGTGTCTTACATTCTTTTCTAAAATTCCATACTGTATTACCAAACAAAAAACATGAACTTCATGAAAATAATATGTTGGTAAACTCTGATGTCTGACCTCATTATTGAAGACACAGTAGATCAGGAAGATGAAGGTTCCCTGCTGAGAGTTCAGGATCAGGAAGAGGATCTCCAGCACATTACTGCCATTAGTGAAGAAACCCAGAATCCAGGGACAACCAAGAACCACAAACTGAGCCAGAGTTTTAAATACTATAATCCTGCAGAGAAACAGAGTTAATGTGTCTTCATTGTTTTCATGTTCCTTTATTAAGAGAAGTACAACAACAATGCATAATACTTGGTTTGTTTCATCTGAGAAACTTCAGCATTTAGACCTTGGAGAGTTGAGCTCAGATCGATGATGACTCTGATGAAAACGATTGTGTTTAACTGCAGGAAAGGAAGAAATTATCACTTTAGTTTCTTTTTTTTCTTCTTATTCTTCCACAGCCCATGAGAAAAAAAATGTCTGCAACTAGAACTTACTGCTAGTATGACACAAACAGGACCCAGAAAACTCCAGATAAAACCTTCATCCATTTTAATCCAGCAGCTGTTTGGAGGAAAACACAATTTAATACCTGAACAAAAGGGTAACATTCTGGGTGATTTAAATACTTAAAATGTAAAGAGTATCTTTAAGAGAGCAGCATTGTTCCAAAAGAGCTGTGAGCTGACAGCTTAAATAAATTTTTATTTCATCAATCAATATTTAGACATTCAAACTTACTCTTTGCTGCCGTATCCTTCAGGAACCAGACCGACAGACACACACACCACAACCAGAGCAATCACATATCCAATCACACACATGAATCCGCTGCTAAGCACCTCCCTCTTTCTGGAGCTGATCTGTGATAGGTTCTTCACACAGATGTAGAGCAGCACAGCTTCAATGAACATCCACACAAAGCCAGAGAGAAAGAGGAAGTGCAAAAGGCCTGAGATCCCGGCACACAACACCTGGAGACCATGAGAGACAGTTATGATGATTCTCATGAGGCTGTGCTGAGCTTTAGTGCTCCTTCATCATTCTCACCTGATGAGGCTGTATGAGTCTCAGGAACTGCTGTGTGAGCAGAAACAGAAGATGAGCCAGCAGAAGACTGATGCAGATGTTGATTCGAGCTACATTATT
Source organism: Enteromius afrohamiltoni (assembly GCA_034779775.1). NCBI lineage: Eukaryota > Metazoa > Chordata > Actinopteri > Cypriniformes > Cyprinidae > Enteromius > Enteromius afrohamiltoni. The sequence goes on along the minus strand of JAUYWG010000601.1, from coordinate 11,440 downwards.
CACTCCAGGACTCCAGTGACAAAGGGCAAAGGTCAACAGGGCCAAAGTGAAGAACACCAGACCCACGATCACACACACCAGATTCAACAGATCCATCGGGGGGTTGCTCTGAGAAAACATGTCAGAGAACATGAGTGAACAATCTGTGCTGTTCTTCAGTGTTCTCTAGAAATGTTCTGTACCTCTGGAGGACGACTGGTTTGCATGATGAGAGCGAATGTGGACAGATGAACACAGGAACACACAGTGAAGCTGCTGTTGGTCTTTAAAACAGAACAACCATCTACAATCCACTCGCTGATATTCCAGTACACACACGACAGAGAACCGTTGGGATTAAACTCCTGCAAACAGAAGAAGAATATTGGATATGAGATGTTTTCAGATGTTCATCAGTGCTCAGGTTTGACAAAAACACATTTCAGTGTCTCACTCTGATGTGTCTGAAGGTGAAGTTGACTGGTTTGGTGAGTGTAGGGTTGGTGGTTCTGGGAAGAGTAGCTGAGATCACAGTGGACATCATGGTTTTTATTGTGCTATTTGATGTGTTGAAGAAGTCTGGCTTCAGTAGATTCTCCATCATAGTGTAGCTCATGAAAGCCACAGCAGCTGATCCTGTGAGACAGAAACAGAAAAAATAAACTTACATTAAATGCTTTATGTTACAATAACAATAACAGCAATAAAAAAGTAAAGAAATGTGGTTTTGTGGTAAAAGTATTGATTAACTTTTTTTGAAAAGAAAAATTAAATAAAATAAAATTTTAAGTGTCTAAACATTTGACATACTTTCATTGTTGTTTTTGGCAATTCCAATGAGATCGATGTCCACAGAAGAATTTGTCGTGTCAAGCTGAGGGATTTTATTTAAGATGATATTTGGTCCAACCACAAAGACTTGACCCTCTGTTTAAACATGAACAAACAGTGTGCTATTTATTTCAATAACTTACAGTACTTTGGTGAAAATAAATAAATAATTAAAATGCTAGAAGTAAATAAGTAAGTAAAAATATGGTTATTTACGTATTCTCATTTAGTAACCATGGCAATTTTAGTCAGGTAAAGTTATTTGGTTTTTTTTACAAATAAATACTTTAGGGGGCGGTAGTTCCGGGTTCTTCAAGAGGAATAGTGCTTCATTCATATTTCCTTGAGGATCGGTGGATCAGCACAAAGTTGGGATTTTATACGCAAATAATGTTATTTACTGTACGTTTAGTAATGGACAAACATAAGGGGCTGATTTTTACTTTTGTTGTTGTTGTTCTTGTTGTTTAAAGAGAAGAGTTGCGTTTCTAAATTCATCACAGATATTACTTATGTATATGTAAATGTTTTCATGGCAAACTCAGTGTTTCCTATCTGTCAGTCACTACGAGATATGTTGTGCTGATGACCATGCTTTCCCGGGCCACCATGAGTATTGGGCTGGATGTATGAACACATCCCAGTCTACAACGCTCACGTTTGGTTTTTGGGTTCAGACTTCACTGCCAGGGTGAAGAAGGTCAAAGCACGGTCCATCGGGAAGGCAATATCCAGTTAAATGGCCCAAGAGCACCATCTATGGCTTAACCTGGTTGAAATTAAGGACGTCGAAAAGGTTATCTTGCTTGACACCCCGATCTCCCAGGCTGGGTTATTCAGCGACACTGTTGAGGATTTTGTCCAGCAGTTTTCGGCAGTACAACGGCAATCCAAGGTGATCCAACACATTCTCCAATTGCCACCACTCCTCTGCTGATGCCAATGGTGCTGTTCACATTGAGGGTATGCACGTGGCTTGTGCTACCCTACCCGTCACGTTGATTAATCTGGATAATCCAACTGGATAAGTCCATGCAATCCAGCCTGGTGACCTCCCAGGTTCAGTGGCATTCTCGAGACTTTGGTGGCAGTCACAAGGAGATTGCTGTCCACCTGGCAAAGGATGCAATCTAACCGGTCCCTCCAGATGAGATGGAGTCAGGGTTTTACAGCCCTTGTTTCATCATGCCCAAGAAAGGAGGTGGTCTTCGACCAATCCTGCTATTATTAATTAAGTAGCTGCATAATTACTTAATAATGAATCACTCAGGTGTAAATCTGTTCAATGGGTATGTGAGCACTTTTAATGAGTAAAAGAGATTAATAGAGTGATTAATATTTTATTAAAGACTATAATATTTACTTAAAATCTAAAATGGGTATGTCTTATCAGTAATAGCTTATAACAGTATGAATCATAATGTATCAGAGAAAATATATGAACATTTATTGCTTAAATATGCACTTAATTAATAATTGCTGTAGGTCAGATTAAGTAGCAGCTGCTTTAGTAAACAAAAACATTTGAAATGCAATAATACATTGTTTCATTAAGGTTTTTATTCCCATTATCAGCACTTACAACCCTAGTTCACGATGCAGGGCTATTTGGTATTATTGTCTTATTTGTCACCATGGGTGTTCATTAAAATATAAAACCATAAAGAACAAATAAGATTGTGCTTATCCACTGATCGTAATGTAGGCCTAAACATACATAATATACAAATAAATATATATTGTACAAGCTAAATTGCAAACAGTGGATTATTTGTTTTATCAACTTATCAACAAAATCTGAATTCATTTAATGTGCTTTAGCATTTATTGTTCTGTTTGAAGTACTCAGAGATGCCATCACTAAGCATTTGACTGTAACTATCAAGCGTCCAATAAGCTTTGCTTTATGTGCACCTACTAAAGTGTTCCCACAAAATTGTGTTTTTACTTACCTACAGCAGGAAGAGTGAAATTGACACTGTCACTTGTGTCTGTCGGCTTCACCAATGTAGAGATGAGTTTCTCGCTGGTTTTTAACATGCGGTTACCAAAGGAGGCTAGTTCAGTTGGGCTTGCTGATGATGAGGACTCTACAATCTTCTCCGAAGTGCTGAAGGCCACAGTCAAAATGTTTGTCACAGTCTAATTTAATGGCAAAAAAAGGGCAAAAGAGTTACTGTACATGTAACTATAGTCATAACTTTTAAGAAAGCAATCCAACACTTTGTCAGTGATAGATGATCTTTATGATTTTTTTCTTGAAAATCCTTGATCAGGCACTCACATTCAAAGGAAGCACTTGAGCTGTAATGTTCTCGAGCTGCTCAAGAAGATTTTGAAAACAACCTAGACCTGAGGTCTGACTCTGAAATCACAATTGAGCTTTATCAGAGATGGAAATAGTAAAAGTCCCTATACATACTATACAGCAGGAGAAAACAGTATGTGAAAAGATAAGTACACTGTACACTGATCAAAATTATAAACACAACACTTTTGTTTTTGCCCCCATTTTTCATGAGCTGAACTCAAAGATCTAAGACATTTACTATGTAAGGCCTTTTTCTCTCAAATATTGTTCACAAATCTTTGTAAATCTGTGTTAGTGAGCACTTCTTTGTTGAGATAATCCATCCACCTCACAGGTGTGGCATATCACAATACTGATTAGACAGCATGATTATTGCATTCCATCATCAGACAAGGAGTAAAAACAGCTGCATGTAGTACGTGAAAAAAAATAAATAAATATTTTGCGTTCCCTTGGTATGCAAGTTAAAAGCTGAAGCGGTGCTGCAGCCATCGGTCAGTGTTTAATATCAAAGAACGGCGAGAGTGTTTGACAGTCCAGCTACACTCTGCTCTTGATTCGAAATTAGTAGCACCTGTTTGAGGTCATTAGCTGTCACAATCAGCCGACGTCTAAGTAGCAACATGGGCAAAACCAGAGTTGTGAAAAGACACAAGAGACAAAATTGTAGACATTCACAGAGCTGGAAAGGGCTACAGGGCAATTGCCAAGCAGCTTGGTGAAAAAAGAACAACTGTTGGAGCAATTGTCAGAAAATGGAAGAGGCTAATGATGACTGTTAATGTTCCTGGACTGGGGTCCCACGGAAGATCTCTCCTCGTGGGGTATCAATGATGCTGAGAATGGTGAAGAATCAGCCCAGAACTACACGGGAGGAGCTGGTCAATGCTGTGAAGAGAGCTGGGACCATCGTTTTCAAGACTACTATTAGTAATACACTAAGACGTCATGTTTTAAAATCTTGCATCGCACGGAAGATTCCCCTGCTGAAGTCCGCCCATGTCCAGGCCCGTGTGAAGTCTGCCAGGGACTATCTGGATGATCCAGAGGAGTTATGGGAGAAAGTCCTGTGGTCAGATGAGCCCAAAGTAAAACTTTTTGGTCTTAACTCCATTCTCTGTGTTTGGAGGAATAAGAATGATGATTATCATCCCAATTATACCATACCTACAGTGAAGCATCATTCTCTGGGGGTGTTTTTCTGCACAGGGGACAGGACAACTGCACTGTAGGATGAACGGGGTCATGTATTGTGACACATTGGGCAAAAACCTCTTTCCCTCAGTCAGAGCATTAAAGATGGGTTGTGGCTGGGTCTTCCAACATGACAATGACCCAAAGCACACAGCCAGGAAAACCAAGGAGTGGCCCCGTAAGAAGCATATCAAGGTTCTAGAGTGACCCAGCCAGTCTCCAGACCTAAATAGAAAATATTTGGAGGGAGCTGAAACTCTGTGTTGCTCAGTGACAGCCCCGAATACAGTAATTCCCAAATAAATTGTTATAAAAAAAATCATACAGTTCCAGTTTTTTTTTTTCAGATTCTGTCTCTCACAGTGGAAATGCACCCATGTTGAGAATTGTAGACCCCTCCATGATTTCTAAGTAAGAGAACTTGCAAAATCACAGGATGATCAAATACTTATTGGCCTCACTGTATATGTGTGTATAACTCATGTTTCTGCTGTATCCTTAATTAACTAGTGTGTCCTTATTGGACCGTTCTATCCCCTTTGTGAAATTCCCAAAGGCGAATAGTTAGTGGTTTAGGGATTTTTTTTTTTTTTTTGGAATTCACTTTCTTTGTAATTGTAGCTTAATTTAACTTTAATTTAACTTAGAGTTTTAAGAAAGAATTTTTGAAAGAAGACTTACGGTGCATACTTCTGGCAGAGTTATATTTATAACTGCAAAGAAAGAAATCAGCATGAAGACAGTAATAAAACAAAACAGCAGATTACATAGATGTCATTTGTGGAATATTATAAGATCATAGATCAAAAATACTGAGGAATTTGACCACGCTGATTTTTATCTAAAAAGTGTATGACCAAGCACTGAAGGGGCAAAGACACCTGTTATATGCCATTAGTTTTCTAGTTAAAGGTACAACTAAAGGCACAATATTGTACCCTTCAGGGTACTGCCCCACGCAGTGATGGCTACTTGTACTTTACAAGGTACAGATTTGTACCTTTTCTTATGAGAACGAGAATGCTCACATCATCATAGGCCACTAGAGTTAAGCCGAACGATGTGAAAGTCTATTCCACCAAGATCAACATTAACACTGTAAAACAGCCAAGGTTGCAAACCAAAAACACATTCAGCATAATATTGTTTAATTATCAATATCGACCAAAATTCCTTCATTTCAGGCCCCAGAAGGAAAAAAAAAATCCAAAACATTAATTTCTTCACACACAAACATTCCTAACACTCATGCACACACACACAGAGACACACATCCTTGTTCAATTCTACAGATCCACAGACATTCATCCAAAATACCAGTAAACAGGAAACATCACACTACTTTACCAGCTGGCGTCGTCTCTGAAATGTTAGTAACAGCTGAAAAAGAAATGGCTCATTAATATCAATACCTCAGTAAACACAAATAATAAAAAAGATGCATGTGAATGTAATCACCTGTACAATATGCTGAATAACAGACAGTTGGACTAACCAGCTCATAGACATAATAATTGCCTGGACAGGCTTTGACTTTAATGGGGTAAGACCCGAGATAACAGCAGTAATTACTCCAGTGACCGCAGACATCTCGAGTGACGACTCCATCCTGTACTGTTGGGTGTCCTCCACGAATCCACAGTGGGACATTGGTGCCACAGCTGGACTGAGCAACACATGTGTCTGAGATCTGAGCATTCTGACCATTAATGAAGAGACGATACCAGCCGCTCCAGGTGACATACTGGTCACACCTTCTGACTGAATCATTTGTATTATTGGTGGCTCTCCATGGATTGTCCAGTGAAGTGTAGCTGTAGCAGGGGTTAACAGAAGGATACACTGGGGGAAAGAAAATAAATAAACCAAACAAATCAATCAATAAAAAGGAAAATAAAGAAAAAGGTAAAAAATTATTAATGAATAAAAATAAATAAAGTAAATACAATCACATAATGAATGACATTTATAGAAAAGTACTGTTAAATTATCTGTAAATGAAATTGCCTAAAACCACAAAGTGAAAAAAAGAAAAAAAAAGCATCAACAAAGAATTTTTGTGTGTATGTGCTAAGGCTGTTAGATAGATGTGGACTCCTTTGTGTGTTTGTCTCCGTTCTACTGTATGTCTTGGACTCTTATCATGAACTCTATGTCTACACTCCCATTAGTCTCTCCGCCCCTCTGCCTAGTTTCCGTCTGTATAAAAGTCCAGTTTGTTTCCTGTTAAAGCTTTCATCATTGTTTGGATGTATCACATGTTTACTTCCCTTTGTGAGCCTTCTGTGATTGTCCGTGCTTTTCTGTGTGTTCCCTGTGTTTACCTGTTCTGGATTATCAACCTTGTCATATCAGAATTTTAAAAAGGGTTATTTAAGGATAAGCATTTTTTTGACTGTGCCAAAAAAAAAAATCTCTAAACAGTATAATGATGTTTAAAAGTTTAAGTTAAGGTAGATATATGAAGCTTGCTAAAATATATTAGCAACTGCAGTGAAATAAGAGCATAACGTGAAAGTTGTGTTCGTTACAAATCCCACTAAACATTGTATGTCGGACAGACGAGCAGATCATGTCTATATTGCATCGGTCGGTCCAGAACATTATCTTACGCTATCTCGACATCCAACTACGACCTCACTTGGACGTAGATATGCAGTTCAACATTTTAGAGAAGAAAGCATTTTTTTGTAAGGACAAAATCAAACTTTATGTGTTACCGTTCCAGTGCTCAGTGCTCTAGTTGGACTGACAAACCACATATTCAGAAAACTCTGAACATACTAATAACGCACTAATAAAAACATCACATATAACAGCAAGAATAAAAGAAAGACAATTCTGATCATAATTTGTTTATGTCGCAATGCATGATGGCAGTTATTGATGAGTTTTTATTGGTGGCCCCAGAATGCACTGCAGCATTTGATGGTCACCATTGCTGAGATTCATTGGCTGACTCTTGATCTTTTTGTGTGTGCCTTTTTTGATCAGTACAGCCTAAAAAAATCTGTTAAGATGTTTATACAGGATGTTTACCCATAATCACAAGACTGCCAATCTCAATACAGAACAAACAACACAGATAACTTAATCGCAGCCCTATTCAGAGATTCAAAAACAAACACAACCATCTTCACGTGATGAGTTTCGCTCTAGGTTTGTCTAACTGTCATAGCTGAAGTATAACAGCCTAAACAACTTTTAATTATATTAACATAAGGGTCAAGAGTCAAACTAAAGCACACACTGAGCACTGGAACGGTGACACATAAAGTGTGATTTTCTCACACTCTAAAGGAGGACTTTACTAGAAAAGCAAACTTCTTTACAGATCTATTCCAGTACAGAGCTACAGATAAATCAGGCCAGTTAATAAGCCAGTAGAGAGACAGTGTGTTACATTACCAGTTGAGATGGCTGCTGTAGAGCTGGTGGTAATGCTGCCAACATCTGAAAGATTGGATGAGTAATGAACAGAGGAACACATATCATGGATGTATAGAAAGAGCTCATGATTATAATCACCTGCACAGTAAGCTGAATAACAGACAGTTGGACTAACCAGCTCATAGACATAATAATTGCCTGGACAGGCTTTGACTTTAATGGGGTAAGACCCAAAATAACAGCAGTAACTGCCAGCATAACCGCAGACATCTCGAGTGACGACGCCATCCTGTACTGTTGGGTGTCCTCCACGAATCCACAGTGGGTAATAAGTGCCACAGCTGTACTGAGCAACACATGTGTCTGGGATCTGAGCGCTCAGACCGTTAATGAAGAGACGATACCAGCCGCTCCAGGTGACATACTGGTCACACCTTCTGACTGAATCAACCATATTACTGGTGGCTCTCCATGGATCATCCAGTGAAGTGTAGTTGTAGCAGGGGTCAGGAATATTAGCTGTTATGGGAAAAATAAAAATAAAAACTGTAACTGTATAAACTGACCAAAATTATAAATGCAACACTTTTATTTTTGCTCCCATTTTTTGTGAGCTGAACTCAAAGATCTAAAACTAATGTGAACAAAAGGCATATTTCTCTGAAATACTGTTCACAAATCTGTTTAAATTATGTTAGTAAGCACATCTCCTTTGCTGATATAATCCATCCACCTCACAGATGTAGCATATCACGATACTGATTAGACAACATGATTATTGCACAGGTGTGCCTTCAGTGTTGTATCCAAGTCCAACATCTGAGTCCAGTGTTAAAGAGGTTTTACAATGCAAGAGGGTTAAAGAGTTAAATTTAATGAGATGATTAATTGATCAATCAAATGATGGTTGTGTATTAGTGATGAGCACCTGCTGTTATTGAGAATTACAGAGGATCAGATGGTGATGTTTTATTGGTAAAATGACACCACCATCATGGAGGTCAGTGTTTTTTTTTTTTTTTTACTCTTTCCAAAAAAGCTTATGGAGGTCAGTGTTTACCACTTGATGCTTTTACTAATTTAAAGTGATATGCCTTTTAGTGGTTACAATATTATTTTACAGCAACCACTTAGTCTTTGTGTTTTATGCTGTGATTAAAGAAAGATATATTTAGTGTGTAAGTGAAATCCCTGGAGATAGAGACAATGGCTTGACATACCAACAATTTGGTTACGAGAGCTCTCTTTCTCGGGAGACTTTAGTGTTTTGTTCTCTATCAGACGATGTGTAAAAAGCAACTAATACAACTTGTAATTGACCTGACTGGGGCATTTATTAACAAAAATTTATTTTTTCTGTTATTATTATTACTAGCTTATTGTAAAGAAAAAAAAAAAAAAGCTTGTAAAAATATTAGAAAAATAATATAGAATCTAAACAAACAAATAAGATCGGAATTAATGTTGCCCACAAACATTTCAAACTATAGCCTAGCCAGTGTGTCCTGTATTTCTGCAGATGTATTTCACGTCAATAAATTTTACGCCAAATAGAAATCGTGTTGACATACAAAACGCAGTATTGGTGCTGCAAAATACGCCGTTGTGATTACAAACGCCGTAAGAAACGCGTGAAAATACGCCAAGTACGTTTTTAGTGTGCAAGAAAAGCGCTGCTTTTTACGCTGCTCATATTGTCATTTGATGCCGTACAAAACGCAGTTTTGGTTGCACAAAGCATGCGTCACTTACAGCGCTTTGCTTATAGTATAATGAGTAACGCCCATTGATTTTCACAGCCAGTAATATTGAACGGTTCTCATCCAATCAGTGATGAACAGAACCAGACCAGACCAACTGATCAAATTTATCATTTTAGTAATTCTCATCAAATTAAAAACAGTGCAAGACAAACTTAATTTTGCTTCGTGAGCATGCAATGCACTACTGCATGACAGGAGATTTTGGACCCAATTAATGTGCTTCAGGTAACTTACTGAGGTAAGGACAATTTCTTCATAGTTGTTAATACATTGTTCCCGTTAGCGCTCTTCATTTAGGAGTGGAATACATACTTTATGCTAAGTCTAATTGTCTGATGAATCACGGATAGTTTTTAATGATTATGTTATGATTGTTAACTTAATATTTGAAATATTCTGTTTCTGTGATATTAATAGTCAATATTCTCCTTATGATCGGTTTGGGTAGGGATACTAGATAAGCAGTTTGTAACATGAGCTAACATATTTTGAATCTGTGTATTTGTATTTGTGTTTTTAAAAGGACCTAGTATACAATTAATATTTTGGCACCTCCATAGCTTATTTTTAAAGACTGGAAACATTGCAAAGAAGCCTTGAATGGGCAAAAGGAGCTGCTGATTACTGTACCAGTAGCTGATGATGATGGGAATATATAGTAAAAGTCACTGACAATGACAGAAGGACAGCAGGCTTGTGCACAATTCAGAATTTCAGAATTGGCCGCCGTTCAGTTCATGAGTTGGAATTTGAATTGAATTGCCCCCTGCCCCACAGGATGTTGAATTTGAATTGGAGTTGGAATGACAGGAAGTGGAATTAAATTCATGGCAATTCAAAGACCTTCCACACAGTCATACAACAGAAAGAATGTGTTGAATCTCACATACAATTACATTAATTTTGTAATTTAATTGCATAATATCATTACATATAATACTGTAAATCTAATAAATCTAATCTAATCTAATAAATAAAATTGAGGTAACAATTTGCAATCAGTTTGTGTGAGTAGATTATATCCTGTATATTTTGGTAAAGAATACCTGCATTTAACAGTTAAGATAAACTAAAACAAACAAGGTAAAGTCTACCTAATATTGTTTAATACATTACACAATTAATTACTCATTAAAACTGAGGAACTTTTAAAATGACATAATTGGGGCACTTTAACCCAGTTACATTTAGAGAAGAAAGCATTGTTTTGTGTGTAAGGAGACAATCATATTTATGTGTCACCAGTGGTCAGTGCATGCTTTAGTTGGGCTCTTCACCCTTACATTAGAATAAATTAGTTGTTGTTATGGCTGTTGTAGTGTATGATCCTCAACAATGGTGACGATCAAATGCTGCAGTGCATTCTGGGGCCACCAATAAAAACTCATCTCCCACCAACATCAGCTCCCATCATGCATTGCAACATGAATAAATATTGAGCAGAATTGTCTTTCCTTTATTTGTGCTGTTTTTAAGTGATGTTTTTATCAGTGTGTTTTTAGAATGTTCAGAGTTGGTCTGTTTTTTCTGATCATCATCACCTGATGAGTTTTGCTCTTGGTTTGTCTGGCTGTCATAACTCAAGTACAGCAGCCAAAGCACATTTAATTCTGCTAATATAAGGGTCAAGAGCCCAACTAAAGGACACACTGACCACTGAAACAGTGTGTTTTCTTCTCTAAAAGTAACTGGGTTAAAGTGCCCCCATTATGCCATTTTAAGGGTTATTCAGTTTTAATGGGTAATTAATTGTGTAATATATTAGGTAGACATTAACGTTTTTTGTTTTAGTTTATCTTAACTGTTAAATGTAGGTATTCTTTACCCAAATATACAGGATCTAATCTACTCACACAAACTGAGTGAAAATTGTTTCCTCAATTTTATTGAGTAGATTTCTGTCACGCCATCGAGCTGTGTGGTGCCTGAAACAGCCAATCCCACTCAGGCACACACAGCTCTACACTCCACT
>JAUYWG010000600.1:0-13302 GCA_034779775.1 Enteromius afrohamiltoni | reverse complement strand
GTTTTGCCATCACATGAGATTTACATTTAAAATATAATACAATACAAAATACTTTTTTTTTTTAATTACTGTTTTTACTGTATTGTTGATCAACAAAATGGTGAGCTTAAGATATTACTACATACCAATGCACACACACACACACACACACACACATACAAAGTATAGAACAAACGTTAATATATGAATAGGGAAAAAAAGAATGACTTCCAAAGTTTTGGTGGAATGGAATAACATAATTTAAAACTAAATCGTCAAAATATTTAAGATTTAACAGGTATGGTGATCAACACTCACTTTGAGAGAAATAATAGTAAATCCAGCCAAGACACCTGTTACCCTACTCCAGACAATCTTACAAGTCCTACAATCTTCAAAAAAGTACATTTAATGTAATTTAATGGTCAAAACACATTCAAAGCCTGGAGTTTCTAAAATAAAAAAAGAAAATATAGTTAAAAAAAAGACAATTAGGCAATGTTTTGACTTCATAAAAAGCGTGCAATCCACTGGTTAGACAGTCAGAGGCTCTAGAGGCATTTGACCCTCAGCTCATTGACATATTTGCAGAGCAAATTACCTTCACTGAAAAGGTTTTCAAAGTAAGGGACCAGTGAAGTGACCTCTTAAAAGCGATCTTTTACACATGTAAAAACATTCCTGCTCACACACATACTGACACACACACACACACACACACACTTTGGCATTCGAAAGACGCTAAAGAGTAAGAGAATGGGGCCAAGACAGAGACCGAAAGAGAGAGACCTTCCACCTCTAGCCTGCTTGTATTCGTATGGAAATAAGTCTTCTTGAGAAGTTTACGTTAAACTCTGAATGAGGATTAACATGGCTCCCGCTTCACTAAACAATTCTACAAAGCAATTACTGAGCACACATCTCCCTCAGCCTGACCGCCTGTATAAATATTGCCTTTCCTGCTACAAACAAATTGCAAAGTCACAAACAAATTGTATTTCCGAGTATAGAGTAAACAAATTAACTAAATGTACTAAAATGTATTTCTCACATCCTTTATAACATGAGATGTGTCTTTGGTGTGTAGTCTAGTATAATTCTATGCCACTAATGAGACCGCTGTCTCCCACCTTTGTTTACTTCTTATTATAAATGATATGGGTGCAAGCAGATGTTTGACAAGACTAATACATTTTTATCTGACTTATGTGACAAACCTGAGAGTAGTATCTCAGGTTTATCTGAATGTTTATGTATACTAACACCCACATCACTATGTGTGGAGGAATGACGCCTTAGACTTTCACAAAAGATAATCTGTCTAACAGACAGATTTGCCCAAACTGGCCCTTTCAGCTTCACTGGTCTCTCCATGTTAACATATATGAGATTTAATCTGTTTTCCTAAGAATATATTCAAACAAAGCTTACTAGTTCTGATGCAATAGGAGTTTATGTAGCAGCAGACAGTTCCCATGGTGACACTTCATGACCTCATCTCAATCTTGCGCTTTTACAGCTTGTGCCATGCATGCTTATTTCTCTTGTATATTTTTTTCATTTCAAAAGTAGTTCTTACAAGCTCAGTTTAATAATTGGATTCTTCTTTTGAACATGAGGCAGGGAAAGCAGGTTTGACAAAAGAGTGATAGAAATAGTTGTGTGTTTCATTTGATAACATTCTTAGTCAGAAGGAAGACTTTCAGAAGGTCAAATATAGAATACAAGTGAAAAGAGTCATCTGGTGTTTGACCTTTACAGAATTAGCTCAGCTCTTTAAATGTGTTTCTTGACAGATGACACTGCAGATCAACAATTATCTTCATTAATGACTTTATATGGAACTAACACAGTTGCAGCAGTTCAGAAACAAGGTTAGACTAGGTATGAGAAGATGACAGAAGTCAGTGATAGAGTGATTTCTTCTTTTTTTTTTTCTTTTTTTTTTTTAAAGAAGAATTGTTTTTCTTCACTTCACATAAAAGTTGTGTAACTGCAGTGTAGAAATATGAGGGGGATATTTTATGAAATCAAATACAGTGCTGCCAAAGAAAATTATTTTGAAGCAGCGAAAAAAGTGCAGAGGACAGAAATGCCAGTAAAACTGATGACAGACTAGATGATTTTGGCACCAAGTTTTTTCTAAGCAACGTCTTTTGGGACTCAATCCCAGCTGTATCAGCATGGCATCTCTTATTACTATGTGACTGACTTATCACTGTGGGGTTATGATGTACATCGAAATGAAACCAGAGCTGGTTTAAAAGTCACCCATGCAGCTAATATAACCTCCAACCCATGTGTTTTGAAGCCTCATGAGCCAAATGTGCAAAATAAGTGGTTTGTTCCCAGTTCTGTGGTAGATATGTGTATATGGGATGGTGTATGGGTTTTGTAGTCTATGTTGTGGGAGTTGTAGTGACTCATTTGCAGGTTTTATTGACAAGTTATTATCATATGAGAACTGGCTGTAGAGCACCTGTCAGTCAAGCAACAAAACCAACTGTTACTCTTCAAAAGGCTGAGGTCAGATCACTTGTGAATTAGGAAAATGACCCCTCCGTACTAACTGACAAGAGAGAGAGAGAGGGAGAGAGGTGGTATGTTTCCCATGAACGTTTGCCAGGTTCTGTCGGACTAATCCGCTGGGAGAAACAAACCCAGTGTGTTTCAGGGCTTTGGTTAAGTAATGAGGAATTCTTTGCTCAGTCTCTAGTAGGAGAAAATGGGCTTTCTTCTTGTCCTCAGGACTGCACAGACTGATGTCTCAACCTGCTTAGTTATCTGAGAAGCAAGCATTTTAGACATCGAAGAGCTTGTTTATTTCACATTAACACAGATAAGTCTTTGTCAAATAACAAGCCTTAGATCGGCTCATGTAAATAACAGCCAAATTTAGGCGTGTAAATCTACATGTGAGCCACATAAAAGATTAAATGGTCCAACTAGATGCTTGAGATCTAATAAGCTTTAATATTTCTTCTTGCTACTCATATACGCACCCCTCATCAAACTGTCATTTTTGTGTTATGTGAGAGCAGAGCAGAATTTATTACTCGACTATTAAATCAATCATGTTTATATCTTTGTGTGTTTCATGACTATTTATTAAATTTGATGATGCTATTCCAATACAGTAATGCCATGATGTTGGTACTTGGTCTGATGAAACCTCTGGCTTGTAGGAACTGACTTGACCATCATTTGACCCCCTAATGAAATCTAAAGAATTCTAATCTCTGAAATGCATACAAAGACATATGAAAGTCAAACAAAATTACTATCTGTCATGGCGCTCTTCATTACTGTGATAGCTCTCAATGATAACATGACCTCTTTACCTTGGTTCGGTAAACTACAGAAATACAGTATCTTTTGTTCTAGGAAGATGTAAATAACACAGAATACGAAAACTTTAAGATTAAAGCAAACATTCATTGTGTTCATTTTCTATTTTAGACTGAGTCAGTATATGTGTGTTATGCATGAAATAGGATTAACTATCTAGGTTTAGTGTAGGATCTGATTCTGTTGCGTAAGGAGACAGAATCATCTAGATTTTCGGTACAGAGCCAATATTAGTATTCCAAACCAATGAAATCATCCAGCTGTCTGTTTTTATTTACTCTGCAGCATACCAAATGAGGAGGTCCTCTGCTGTTTCATGGCTGTCTATTCAGCTTTAGCAGGATTAATGTTACTCTAAAAAAAGTGCATGAGTGACACAGTAGGTGTATTTAAACATATGGCTATATTAGAGTCGTGCTGTGTTCAAGCCCTTCTGGGAGGTTTCTACTTATGAGTTTGAAAGTCACAATTATAACATAATTCAAGTGATTTAGATTGGAATAAAATGTAATCACTGGGAAAATTATATATTTATATACTCCTTTTCAACAAAGTCATAACTTTTTTAGTGATGTACAAAGTACAAAGGATGAACATAGAAAATAATGGGAATTTTAGTCTGCTCACACCAATACATAAAGTGAGCACAAACTAATCTGCACTGTCATAATTCACAAATTAAAATTCATTAAAGCCCATGGAAATGTATTACATATATACACACACACATATATATATATATATTTCTCTAAATATCATAACGCTTAACAATGATTATGTATTTTGTATGACACCAGTCTTAGACGTGTAGGACAAGAGGTCCTGCAGAAGTGGTGTATGTTTTTAATATCAACGTCCTCTGAAGAGACACTGTTCGCTAACTCCGCTCTGGTGTTTTGGGAAAGATGAGTGATTTATCATCATCTCCTGATGACAGCGAGGAGGTACACATGTGTAAAGGTTTGCAGATTGGAGTTATGCAATGTCAGCATGCTGCACAGAAAAGCTGTCAAAGCTTGGGTTTTACGGGAAGCCACAGAACGGAAATTTTAGGCCAGGGTTAATGCACACAGAGGCTTCTCATTCTGTTCCACAAGTCTTCATTTCAATGAATCATCAGTGCATACTTTCATTCAAGCTTCAGCTGTAAAATCGGTAAATACATATGATTTATATTCAATATAAAACTTGTAAACGCATTTAGCAGTTTTAGACATAGGCAAATATTGATTATAGGGATGCAACGATTGTAGATTTTGTTGGAACTATTATAGTCTGAAGAATAATCACGGTTTTACAATTTATGATGATTATTACTTATTATACTGCTCTGTAAACATCCATGACCGTTCTTTAGAAAATAACAGAAATAGATTTTTTCATTCTTTACATTTCTTTTGGACTAGAGGTAAAGATTTTATACATGAGGAAAAATTGGTTCACCATGGTTTTTACTTATGATTAATACAACAGGGATAGTATTATTAATATACGACTAATATAAAGTTTATTTAACCCTCAGGGGAAACTGTTACTAATGATGGAAATTAACTGATTAAATTAATTGATTATAATTAACTGTCATCCATAGGTAGGATAGATTAATTCACACACCTCTCTCTCCATCGATCGACCGAAAGCTTAATTCGAGTAGATAACTGATTTAAGTAAATGGGATCTTACCACTCTTTTATTTCTTTCTTATCTAAAGTGGTCTCAAAGCTGAGCTAACGAGTTCATAGCTTCTAGTCAGGTGGTTCAACACTATGCATTAAATTCATTGTACTGTACATCTAGCCGTCCGTTATTCTTTATGCATTCATTCTTACCAGCACTTTTTAGGGCAATATTTAAATGACACCTACTTGGTGCCCCATCTCTGAGTCAGTAGATCCCTCCTCAGAGGAATTGACCAGGGAGGGGCTGTCTCGAGGAGCATCTGGGAACCAGGTCTTGGGGGGCGAATAGGGGGCTACCAAGAGGACCTGCTCCTCATCCTCTCTGACCTTGCACAAAAGCTGTGCTAGAAGGGGGAAATGCCTATTTGCACTGGCAACACAGCCAGCTGTGTGCCAGGGCGTCCGTGCCATGGGAGTGGGAGGTCTCCGGAGAGTCAAACGGGTCTACCTGAGCACCCCCAAAGTGCTCCCAGATTAGCTGGACCGTCTGGGGATGGAGTCTCCATTATCTGGAATGGGCAGCTTGCGACAGTTCATCGGTTGCCTGGTTGCACGCCCAGGGTGTACTGCCAGCAACTCTAGGCAGTTGATGTGCCACTGCAGATGAAGTTCCGTCCAAACCCCTGACACTGCCCATTGTATGTGCCCGTGAATACCACAGCATGCCTGAAGACCTGCTTTAGGGACACTCCTGCCCGGTGAAATGAGAAGTCTGGATCGGCTGTAACCCGTAGCCTTTCTTGGGCAATATGAGGTTATCCTCATATCGGCTGGAGGGACCGGCTTTATCACAGCCTTCTCTAGAAAGACTCCGCACACAAGACAGGGGCACCTGCAACGTAACTGACATACAGCGGAAGCCGCTGAGCTTGGGGGGACGCCGGGCAAACTGAATGGCATAGCAGATAGTGGAATGGTCTGGAGGAGCCAACGAGACAGCCTGAGAAGCTTCATCCAAGCTTCCAGAGAACGAACTAGTGGGACCTCCGACATTTTTTTCTCAGAACAACATGTACTAACATTGCCTGACAGTATACCAGTTCCCACGGGACATTCTAAAATGCTTAACCTGAAAAATGCTTAACGTGGCCTAAAACACCTAAAAACCGACAAAGGAAACCCATATTTCTGTCAAAGCTTTCTTTTAATAATCACTAACTAACATTACTGTCAAAAGAACAAGCCCATATTCAACAGATAAAGTGAATAATATCATGTTAAGCTGTTTCCTTATAATGGAGGTGAACACTTAACATGATATTATTAACTTTATAAACTGAATAAGAGCTTGCTCTTTTGTCAGTGGCAAGACTTTATTATAAATAAAACTGGACAGAAGTTTGGTTTTACCCGGCCGTTGTTAAGGTACGTTAAGCCACTTTAAGCTGTTTCCTTATAATGGACTTCTATGGGGGAGAAAACACTTAACGTGATATTATTCACTTTATCTGTTGAATATGGGCTAATTTTTTTGATATGTTAGAAATGTTTGCGATATTTCTTTAATTATTTTAAGCATTTTTTTTTTTTATAATAAATGTAAAAACAATATATCCGCAGAAGATAAAGGTTAATAGGTTTGATCCTGGAAATTTGCTTTAGTGTTTGGAAAAACTCAGCAGTAAGGCAACATAGATCCAGGATCATTTTACATAAAATAGGTTTATTTTTTGGCATAAGAATCAGTGGTGCTTTTGATCCAACAAAGGCTCAACATTCTTTCTGATTTGTGCACTGTGTGGTGCTGTTATATTTGAATTTTATATTGTCTCATGTAGAGAGACTATATTACTCTAGTAGAGTCAGTAAAACACACTTAGACACAAATAGCCATCTTTTTCAAAAATAGCTTGTTAATCTAACTTCTAAAATTATGACACATATTTCCATTAATTTGAACTGATTTATTTGAACTTAAAGTTAATTGTACTGATGACTAAAATCCTGCTAATTTAATGAGATCAAACTAGTTTAATTTTACATGTTCTATGAATGTTCCCTGAACGTAATTCACTCTTGTTGATTTAACCTTTGCTATTGCAGTACAGACCGGTTTGGGTTATTTTTTTGGTTACCTTTTTTTTTTTTTTATCTTCTGGGAATGTAACAGACATCATAAAACTTGATCACATACTAAACATATTTTGGACATCTGCAGCACAAATATATTGATCAAGTAAAACTGTCCTTCCCTCACTAGCATTAGAATATTTGCACAAAGCTCATGTAGCCATAGTTTAACAACAAGGTCTACGCTAGAGTAGAGTTCTAATGCAGTTTGCATTAGAAAACGGTCAGTTTAATGTTAGGACCCACATCAAGCAAGTCTAATGTATAGGATACTTTTTCATGCGTAATAGACGCAAATGGGGGAAAAAATACCTTTTGCGTAATGTGATAAATATAGGCTACAATGTTGTACATACATTTGTTTTTATTTATTTTATTTTTGCAACACATTTTCCATGATGACAGATAAATTTTAAACGCATTTTGGCAAGACAAATAAAAATAAATACAATCCTTGCACAACCTACAGTTTTGTCTGTTATCTCTCTCTTTTGTTAGTACCCAATTTAAATTTGAGATTTTGGAAACCAGATCTAAATTTTGCGGGAACGGTCAGGTCGGGTGGAAAATGATTCTAAGCGGGCACCCTGTGAACAAAGACTAAATATACAGCGTGAGTGGTCAGGTGTGGAATAAAACCTCGTGGGAGCAGGACTAAAAAAACGATCCCGCGCAGACCTCTAGTCTACACTTCACAATGATGGTAGCCTCAAAAATCAACTTAAACATGAACTCTTTTAAATGTCAAATAAAAGTGAACAACAAACTTTAAAAGGTATTTACCTTTATTAAAAACACATGAAACAGCATTTAATTTTTACATTTACTCTCCTGATCTATCCATTTGCAAAGCATGCTGGGAACTAGAAATCCACTGCCCAGTTTCAAAGTAAATGAATTGTGCAGGCCCAACACAAATGGGTTAAGTTAACATCTAGGTTACGAACGTAACCCATGTTCCCTGAAGGAGACGTTACATATGGGAACTCGCCAGAGAGACCAATTGCCTTTGAGCATTATATAAAAGGCCAATGAATATTGGCATGCACTTGATTGCACTCAGGCGGAGTGCACATGCAGGTTTTCACTGAAGAGCCGAACTGATGTCAGCGCGACCTCAGAGTCATGTAACGTCTCCGTTCCCTCCTTCAGGGAACATGGGTTACGTTCGTAACCTAGAGGTTATACTTTCAGTTGAATCACTTCAAAGTTACATATGGGAACACCCATGGAGTAGGCCATGACTCTTAAGGCGGAGACCCCCCCGTCGACAGGCAAGATACTTTTTAAGTTTGTCAGCAGAGGAGTCTGCACGTATCCTTCCCCAACACACTGGGGGCCAGATTGGGGCCCGACAGGGTTGCCAGTTGTACTGAAGCAGGTGGTTGGGGGAGCACATGACTTAACACACAGTTCTTGCATGTGGAAATAAAGAAAATGCAATTTATTGATTATAAGATTATAGATATAATTGAAGGGAAACACTGACTGTGGAATATTGAGATTTGTTGCCACACCTACTGGGCGAAGGAGACCCAGAGGAAGCGCAGCCGGAGGCGCACAGATGCCATGGGAGTGGCGCAGAAAGCCCGCTCACCTGCTGTCTTCAGTGAAGACGCGAGAGGACACAGCTTCTACATGGAGGTTGTAAAACCTGGCAAAGGTTTTGGGTGTCGCCCAGGGCTGAACTTGCAGGTTCACTACCTGATTGCGAAAGGGCATGGTAGGAACCTTGGCATGTGCCGGGGTCTCAGGATGATGTGAGAATCAGCAGGGCTAAACTCTAGGCACTTAGTCAGAAACGCTGTCTTCCGTGCCAGATACTTCAGATCTGCAGATCGAAGGGGCTCAAAGGGAGCTTACCGCAGGCATTGTAGGATGACGGCAAGGTCACAAAAAGGTATGAGGTGTGGTCACTGGGGATTAATCTAATGCCCACCTCTAAGGAACCGGAAGATGAGTTGGTGCTTCCCGAGGGACACGCCTTCCACTGCATCGTGGTATGCGGTGACATACACTTTGAGAGTTGAAGGGGACAGCCTGCGCTCCAACTTCTCCTGCAGGAAAAAAAGCACAACTGCAACCATCCATCTCTGTGGGTCCTCTCCACGAGAGGAGCACCAGTCGACAAACAGACCCCATCTTAGAGCGTAAGCCTGCCTCATAGAGGGAGCTCTTGCTTGGGAGATGGTCTCTATGACAGAAGTCTGACCAGGAACCAGACGTAAAGGTTCCACAGATCGGGGCGCAGGTGCCATATTGTGCCCATCCCCTGAGAAAGAAAGTCCTTCCTCAAAGGGATCTTCCAGGGAGGGGCTGCCGCGAAGAACATGAGGTCGACAAACCAGGTCCTGGAGGGCCAGTATGGTGCTACCAGCAGGACTTGTTCCTTGTCTTCCCTGATATTGCACAGGGTCTGTGCAAGGAGGCTCACTGGGGGAAAGGTGTACTTGAGCCCCGGAGGCCAGCTGTGTGCCAGTGCATCCCTGCCGAGCGATTTCTTGGACTCGTGGAGGGAATAACCTCACGCCTTACGAGGCAACTCTTTGCACTCAGAGGTCTTTGCTCACTGGATGTTGCAAGATGACTGGATTGCTCAGAACGGCGAAGGCTCTGAAGCAGTCCGCTTGTGCCCTCTTATACTCGCGCAGTAATGAGGTGCACCTGAGCTCAATCAAGTGCACGCCAATATTCATTGGCCTTTTTGTATAAAACTCAAAGGCAATTGGTCTCTCTGGCGAGTTCCCATATGTAACGTCAAAGTGATTAGACTGAAAGGGTAACTAAATATTTTATAAATGTGATTTCATTTACCATAAGAAAATTGAGTGCAAATTACAACTGGGTAAAAAAAACATAAGATTTGTGTTATTTTAGCTTATTTTATTTAAGAAAACTGAGCAAACAATTAAAATAGTTTTTGACCCTTCAGATACCAGCTTTGTCAAGAATACTCTGGTGGTTTTAACTCTGTGATTTTAATAAAAAGTATTTGCACATGGAATGGATTATTTTCACAGAAGTCTGGAATTGCCTCTTTTGAAAGAAGACGATACATAGTTTTAGGGCATAGTGTGGTCAATATTAAAGCAAACCTCAGTTGAATTCAGCTGCAATTTCGTTGCCAATGTTGCATTATTCTTTGTGAATCTGGAGCTAAAACAACACACTCAGCATGTGCAAATAAATGCTGTTATAAACATACAATTTTAGCGAATTCCCAGAACTGTTTTAGCTACAGCAAGCCCTTTTCTGCTTTTATTTAATCTGACATTAATAGTATTCATTATCAATGCGTTTAGAAAAAATCTCAAACAAAAAAATCCTACAAAAAGTATTTTTTTTAAGTAGCCTATGCGTTAGCATGATTTGCTTAATATATTTACAATTAGACAAATTTTCTATTTCTAATTTATGGATGTTCTGTGATTTGTGCCAAATTCAAACGCGCAAGTTTTTAATTTTTTAGTATGTGACAGAATAACTTGAGAACAATATGGCAAATGACTCTGCCATTGATTGTCAGATTTACTGACTTTTTGGAATCACGCTTTTACACCACTTGCCTCATATTGTACCGTCATACCGGTTTTGATCAGGGTAAGTAATTGAAATGTTTTTTTAATTTTGTGTGAATTATTACATATTGCTCCTGCAGTAGTTAAAGTAGTTAAAACAGTGTTGCAAATCAGTGGCTAAATAATTGCACATTCTCGACTGCTTAGTAAAAAATATAACTTTTATTGTTACATGTATGTTTGGTTTTTTGTGTTATTGTGCATGGACACAGTTCATAACACATACAGCTGTTTCAAACAAAAAGATGAACACATGTTCCAAGACGATTATTTCATTTTTTCTCTCAGGCGCATGTTCCACAGCTGTGATATCTTCATTCTATTTACAAGCTACATAATGCCTTTTGATAGAGGGTTATTGCTCACTTTTATTGTTTTCGTTTTGTTTGAGTGATCTTTTAAATTGAACTGAAGAGTTATTTGTGGCTAAGATTTAACAATCTGTGCCATGTCCGTCTGTGGTATGCAAACACTCCAGCTTTTGTTCATACACCTTCTCTGCTGGAATTAACCTAGTAATTCTCAAGATGTGGTATTTTCTGCTTTTAATAATTTTTTTGGAGCATATCTAGATTTTGTACTGGTTGGGCCAGACCCCACTAGACCGTGCTATATTTAAAAATTTATTGCTTGAGCATAATTTTCTGTAAACTGAAGTTGTTAAATAGTTAGTTCACCCAAAAAATTTTAATTCTATTATTAATTATCCTCATATCGTTCCAAACCCATAAGACCTTAATTTATCTTTAGAACACAAATTAAGATATTTTGGATCAGAGAGTCATCTGACCCTCCATAGACAGCAGTACAACTGAAACGATCCCAGGTCCAGAAACATAGTTAACAAAAACTGTTAAAACAGTCCGTTACATCAATGACTCAACTTCAGTTTTGCGACGCTATAGGAGAGAACTTTTTTTTGCGTGAAGAAAACAAAAATAGCATAATTTACTCAACCATTCTTCTCCCATGACTTACTACTTTCGCCGTTTTAGAGAATATCACAATGCATACGTAAGCTTTCCACTAGACGTCAACAACCACAGATTACATACAATTACGTTCCCCCTTAACCAAAGCTTATTACATCAAATACATTAAAGCAAGCATGTGATACTCTCTAAAATGACAGAAACATGCTTTTTCCTAATGTGAATAAAACACAGTACATAGCTCAAAGCAGAATACTGAAGAGCAACCCATCTTTTTGCCTCTCTACCCTTTTCAGATCTCACAAACCTCTCCATGGCAACAGCAGCCTCAATAGTCCCGTTTCACCTCTTTATTTTAACACAAGCCAGACCCCCAGCAAAGAACTTACACCCTTATCCTTACATTTTTGCATGAAGTCCCAATCAGTCAGCTCCATGGAACCCAGCCAGTGAGAGAGAGCCTTTTCTCTCATTATAAACCATGTCCTCAAAACACAGCTCTTATAGTGTTCAGTTTGTAAGAGGACATGTTGTAAAGTGAGCTTGAGTTATTTACGAAAAAGCTAATAATTGAGTGCAAGGTCTGCTTAGTCATCCAAAGCTTGTTTGAATATAGAACAAACAAAATGTTTTCCTCCAACTCAAATTCGGGGTTTAATGAAAGCATTGTTGCTATTCAAGGTCAACAAACTAAAGTAGTTTCCACCCCTAAATGCCTAGGATTTTTAAATGATGACCAGATTCCTCCAGGACCCATATTCAGAATTGGTGTGTTTTGTTGTTTTCTGAAACATTCAGCAGTGCTGATTTCAGTGGGATTGGAGATCTGTGATGAACATTAGATCATCAAAACAGTCGTTAAGAACATAGGAATTTGCTACATTTTCAAGTAGGCTTTTTACTGTACTCTCTGTGAAGTCTATACTTTTTTATGCCACTAACATTACCAAACTGTAAAAAAAAAATGATTATGCAAAACTCAACCTACAAATGGCTTATTTACAGTATCCTCAAGCCTTCAATCAAATTCTTTAACATTAATTTTGATCATAACTGATCTCAAGGATGTCCTGATTCTGTAAGATATTTGTATTATTGTATGTATGTCACTTTATTTATCGATTAATATTTTTAATCATAGTTTAGCCCTCTAGACCTTTCACTCTGTTGTGGAATTCAAGTTTTTTCTTTTTTGTGCTGGGGTACAGTCTAGCAGGAAAAATGCAGGAATGCCATTTCTCACCACTCATTTGGAGAGGCTTCCTCAAGGACCCTTTGGGGAGTCATACCACTCTCATGACCTACCATGACTGTTCTTTGGACCTGGATGTTTCTCAAGAAATATATCAGTTGTTTGGCTACAGTATCCGGCTTCTCAGACATAAAGCTGTTGTTTATTTTGTGACTATTAAGGATGGATGTAGTTACTGACTTGATGTAACATTTACCTATAGGTTATGCAGCTAGTGCTTTATAATTACTATATAAAGTTGAACATTTTTATGTATAATATCTATATATTATAAATATTTATAACTGTGTCATATTTCATCTAGAGCTCTTGAAGGAGCCGTTATAGTTAAGATATCAGTGTTTGCAGTGAAACCTAATATCATTACTTTTATTTTAAAACCTGCAGCAGAAAATGTGTTTTGTGTGAATGACCTTCAATATCAAGTCTTTATCTTGTAGTTCACAAATTGATTGGATCCACTT
>JAUYWG010000599.1:0-13314 GCA_034779775.1 Enteromius afrohamiltoni | reverse complement strand
GTGAAATGCATATTACATTTACACAAATAAATGTTAACCATATTTATTACATTTAATTCCATACTATGTGCGTGTAATAACTGTAATTAATATAAACTGCCGGGCCCCTTACCTGGACCCTTCCCCCTCGAACACTGCCTGATCTTCACTATCCCTGCAAAACGACGAGGACACCCCCTCTTTATTTTGGACGTAAAATTGATGTCACATATGCTGCTTTGAACACACTTTTTAAACGAGTTCCACAAGCTACAATGAAGGGAAGTTCAATTTAACACAAATACATGACCAGTAATGCATACAGACCAAATGCTAGACGTAATTTGCTAAGGAAAATGTTGTGTTCCACTCAAAAAGCAATTACATACTGCTTTGGATCAACATGAAATTACGAATTCTCCTTTTTGAAAGAACTTTCCCTTCGTCTCTGGTTCTAGCAGCAGAGATACAGTTTTTCTCTGCTCTCTCTCTACTCAAGTCTCTCTGATACTCTGTCTTTCAGGTTTTCCCCTCCGGCCACCTAACCTCTCTCTTTAAAGCTTTTCTGGGAGAGGTGCTAGGCAGAAAAAAAAAATCGATGTGGTTTAAAGGAGCCTGAAAGCTCTCCTAAAGAATATTAGAAAGAGGAAAGAGAGATGGGGGACGTCTTTAGAAGCTGAGAGCATCAGCAACACCGCATCTTTCCTCTTCCCTTTAAATAGAACAACGGTCGGCCTGACAGTATCTTCACACTCTAACAGGCGTCTTGTTTCGCTTAAGCATTCAATCTTTTCCCTCACGACCACCTCCGAGAGTGTGACAAGACAAACGGAGGAGGCATTTCTGCAGATCAGGCTTTCATAACAGAGACCGAAAGAGCAGAGGTTCACGAATTACGTGAGCGATGGCGATGACGGCTTGTTATTGTTCAGGCTTGCTTGGAGATGAGTTGCTGATAAAACAAGGAGCAGAGGAACTAAACTGCAGCTGTCGAAAGCTCCCAAACTGGGTTAATTGCTCAGGGATGGGGAAAGAACATGGATATCATTAAAAAGACTTTCCCTTTCCTAATGACTTCTTTACCATACCTGCCCAACTCCCGGAGGGAAAGACTTTTTGTATGCTGTTTGGTGGGAAATCGCCATATCTGATGGAAGAACTCATCTGAGAGAAACGTTTTACCTGTCCGCGTTTGAGGTGAAATGTTAATCATGTGGGCTGATTTCAAGAGTTGTAGAAATAGATTTACAACAGCGCTTCAGAATGAAATCGATCGAGACTTATCTATTGGTACAACAAAGAGCATGATGTCGTTGAAATAGAAAACAGATACTTTACATTGTTTACCATTTCACAAAAGTAGGTTTTATTGTCCGATCCTCATTTAAAACTTTAGTGTTGTGAATATGAGGATTTGGTATGGGTTTGAAAATGAATTTTAAAAAATTCTGATTTGACCAAAAATATGATTTGATGACCGTCACCATCCAAATCTGTACAATTTTCTATTTTTTACTGAACATAAACAGTGTCACAATACAATTAAAGTCTATGGAGTTCAAAAGAAACTTCTATTATATATAAAAAAATATATTGTCCAAAATATCTTCTTTTGTGTTCGGCAGCAGTGTTATTTCAATAATTAGTAAAATGTTTTTATTAATATTTTGAATCAGTTAATTTTTTTAATTTGAAGTAGTTTTAGTATTTCTTATGTATATGTATAGTTTTCATAAATGTTTATTTCAGTTTTATTTTTGTTTTAGCGCATTAAGTTAAACTACATTACAATAATTATTATGATTTCTTTACATTTTATTTACTATTTTTTATTACTTTAGTTAACTTTTGTTTTATTAACATTTTTTCCCCCCAGTTTTAGTTTTAGTAAACAAGCTATAGTTTTGGATGATGAGGGTGATAAAATGATGACAGTATTGTCATTATGAACCTGTCTGTGATCTGTTAAGCAACAGAGGTATCTCAACATTAGCCCAACTAAACTTTCATACCTATGCAGATGTCAAGATCGGCTAATCTCATTTCCTTCTGGTTTTCTGTATTTCGATCCGTCAGCACAGAGTTTTCTAAGCTCTGATGTCAGTTGTTGTGGAGGTGTATCCTAATAATGGACAGATGGACAGAAGCAAGACTTACCAGGCTTGAGACTTCCTCCGGGGCACGTTCTGTCTACTCCACTTGGAGTGAGGGGTCAGGTGATAGATCAGCTGCCTGCAGATCTTATCAGAGGACTTGAGAGCATCAGACTCCTGCAAAAGTCAGGATGAGGAGAAGCGGGTGATGAAGAGCTATTCTGGGAGACAAGCTGCCAAATAAAGCTCCTATCTGAGGGCTTATGGTCACTGACAGAGAACCTCACAAAAACTTTTAATGTTTACCATAGTGCTATAAAGAGGTAAACTGTTCAGGTTAATCTGTCAGTGATTATGCTTTAGTTAAATAAGCAGTAATCCAAAAGAGTGCCTAAAACCTCCTTAAACATGATAAAAATCACTGTAATGTGGCAAAACCACGGCAGAAGTATATTGCTTTTTTTATAACATATTACGATAAAATACACTGATACCTAACTATTAACTTATCAGTATTAATAATCAATATAAATCAATCATTGTAAGAAATGTTTAAATGCGTTTTTACGCTCACCAACACTCTTAAAAATAAAGACGCTTCAAAAAGTTTTTCACAGTGATGCCATAGAACCTCATTTGGTTCCAAAAAGACCCATTTAGTCAAAAGTTCCCTTAAAGAACCATCTCTTTCTTACCTTTTTATAGACTTTTTTTATATGACAACAACATAAACAAACGTTACAGCACAAGGTCACAAAGAACCTTTTGTGAAACAGAAAGGTTCTTCAGATGTTAAAGGTTCTTCATGGAACCATTTAGAAAAAAAAAGGTTCTTCCATGGCATCGTGAAGCACCTTTATTTTTAAGAGTAAAGGCTGCCTTTATATGATCAAAAATACCGTTATGTTGTGAAGTATTATTACAATTTAAAATAACCTTTTCAATACGGATACAATTTTGAATGTTTTTTTACTCCTGTGATCACTTCTCTAGTCTGTACTGTCACATAATAAAAAATTGCTGTGCTGCTTAATATTAATGTGAATTCAATTATTTTAGTGGCATTATTCTTCATTAACTCCTCATTAATTTGAAATTGAAAAGGTTTGTTACATTATAAATGTCATTTTGCATTAAATGAATACTATCTTGATAATCCTTGCTTACTGACTACATGTAGATGAATACATATGTGTTATCATCTGTAAAACACTGTTGCACTCTTAACTTCAATAATTAAATTAACTTGAATAATTAAAGTAATATGAGAATCCAATGAGAAGACCTAAATAAATAAATAGATTTAAAAAAAAATGCATGGAGACAGTAAAATAACTCATATTTGAGGAAAAAAGTGCTTAATTGTCATGAAAATAATGTCATATTGTTAAAATAATCTTAATGGTCCTAAAAACAGTCAACATCATGAATCTCATATTGATTTGGATTTAAAAGCAGCATTTAGTGCCTTTTTCTTAACATTTAGTTTGAGATGTTCAGTTAAAATGTCTAGTTATTTCATACTATTGTGAACTACTGGGTGAGAGGTTGGTTTAAAACCATCTCAAGGCCTTCGGTCAACAATGCCTGCAGCCATTTCTGCATCCAAACAGGCTTTAGCTCTCCTCTCTCTCTTTAAACGGATTGGCCGGAGCAGAGCTGAGTAAATCTAATCAGTGCTAAAGCAAAACAACGCAATCGAGGCAGAAAAAACACAAAAGACTGCTGTCGACTAGCTCGTACTATCAGTCTAAGAAATGACAGGAAATATACATGTACATCTCTTTGGCCTTCTTAAGTCAAAACAAAGACGTTTGTTGAATCTTTAATGTATATTAAATTGGCTCCTGGTAGCAGAGAGTGACAGCAATTATCAGACTAGTTTTATTGAACTCTCTTAATAAAGACGCCGTCCATCCGATGACGCGCTCTCCAGAGGGAGTTTTATTGTCAGAAAGATTTACGTGGACTTTCAATCAGTGACTGAACATTAAGACATTAGCCATAGCTCAATACGCAACCGCTACACTTTAATGAAAAACTGTCAATTGTAAGACAGTTAAATGAAAAACAAAATCTATGTGCAACGCACAAACGAAAGCTCATTAAAATGCCTTTCCATATTTCCCATGATTCCCATCATGAATAACTGCTGCATTGAGGATTCCCATCAGCTGACTCCTGGGATTCAAAACTTCATTAGTTGCTGGTGTAGCGAGACACATTTTACTGCATTATAAGCGGTGCCGGGGAAGTTAAGCCAAGTTACAAGCTACCCACGTAAATGACGTTAAACCAGAGACAGACCTCTCATAAAGACAGACCACACGCTTTACAGTGAAAAGAGTCACAGTTTTTCAGTGATTTGCAGCTGATTTTATGACTCAACTATTGTGCTGTTTTGAAATATATTCTTGAAGTGATGACATCATTCTTATTTGAAGTAATTTAAATGGACAAACTGTGAAATGTGAAATGATTAATCATGATTAATTACATCCAAAATAAAAGTTTTTGTTTACATTATATATATGTACTGTGTATATTTATATATATTATATATGTAAATACTTCCACATACAGTATATATTTTGAAAATGTTTATACATTTATATATTCATATTCTCTTTTATTTTATATTAATATATTTAATATTTAAACAAACATATATTTTATAAATATATACATGCATTTATTTAGACATAATAAATATATACAGTATGCCCTTTTATTATGTTATAAAATATTATATATATATATATAAAAAAAAAATCTATTTTGGATGTGATTAATCATGATTAATTGTTTGACAGCACTGCTTAAAAAGGTTATTTCATCCAGATAATTTTTATTTATATTAATATTATTATTATGTAAATCAACAAATCTTTATTATGACGACAACAACATTAAACTTGAGATTTATAAAGTTGTAAACCATAACTATTTTGCTGGAAAAGTACTAGTGACTTCTGCAATTCAGACTTAATCAGTGAATAATTACTTTTAACTTACACAATCTGTCCGAAATGGAAGTTAATAAGATATTGTGATATTAATTTGATGAGTTTTCCATCAGTGAACTTCTTTTTCGGTCTGGATGATTCACTCAAACTGTCCAAACTGATTCATTTAAAGGGATCAACCTTCTGACACTACTGATTGAGAACTGAACTCATACGTACTCAAATTTCTTTTTGATCCTGTTCATGTTTTGCAAACTGTCCAAACAAACAAATTCATAGATACTTATGAGTTTTCAAACAGAGAATAATTTATTTTTAATATGGCACATGTATAAGATCTGAACAAATGAACGAATTAAAATGAATTCTACATAGAAGTTTTTAACTTTTAGTTACCCCTCAGAACTGATTACAAGCATAACAAACGTCTAACAGGTTTGGCATTTCAGGCAAGACATCTGAATAGAGTGAATCCATCAAGAAGCAAGGTGGCCTTTCTGAGCTCAATGGGATGGGATTTTGGTCTACCTGTCAGCAGGTAGCAGGATGTTTATTAAGTCAGAGAGGAAGAAAAGAAGCAGAGAAAATTGAGAGCCCTTCAATCCCTCGCCCTCGTTTTCTGGGTTTAGATGCCTAGCTCCTAAAGCATTTTCACAGCTGCACACTAAAAGCCCAACTGAGAATAAGAGAAAACTTCACCACAAATCCAGCCTGAATCCTCTTTTTGCCTTGTTAATATACTCTGTTTAATCCCACTGTCCAGCTCGGATCCGATTAAAATCTTTTTCCTCAGCAAATGCAAAATTATACAGCTCAAATGTTTATTGTTGGTTATGGTGCTTGAATATTTTTTTTATTTTATTCAAATCAATCAATCTGTGTCTGTCTGTCTGTCTGTCTATCTATCTATCTATATTCTTGTCTGTTTTTAATGCGTATTAACCCCTTGAAATGTCTTAAAAGCATCTTTTTTTCAAAACCTTTAACCAAGGTTTTGGTTTCATCAAACCAATAGTCAAGCCTTTAATGTTTGTTTTGCTTTTCCAGTTTAAAAAAGTCTTTCAATTTCAACTGATTCACTTCCATTCAAATTTGCGATGTGTTCCTGCATTATGTTTGCTGCCCTTTTTGAACGGAATACAAATTGAATTCTAAACAGTTCACAAACTTGCTTTCTATATTAACACATTCACAGGGTATTCATTAGTTGCATCCTAATTCAGTCTATTACAATTGTTTATGCTCACGATGTGCTCCTGTTCTTACTTTAGCGAGTTTCGCATTGATTTGCTGTCAAAATGAGCCGTTGCAATACGTGACAGGGAATCGAAAGGCAATGTCAGAGCCAGCCATTTAGCCATGACCTCACTTTCATTCCTAATCAGGGAGTGCCAATAGGTTACGTCAGGTTATCCAAAATGTCTGCTAGTGGGAATCTTCCTTTATCAGACATGCAAACTGAATGACAAAAAGTTTGCTCTGCACTATTTGACATGTAAGAAATACTACCTGGTCTGATGGCATAAATTTACCATGGTGCACTTTTTAGCGAGACACAAAATATGTACCAATAAGTACATATCACTGCAGTTTCCAAAAGAAATGAACACTAGAGGGAGTAAAACGCTTTTCTTCTCACATAAATTTACAGAGTTTCAATTAATAAAGCGTAATTTAATTACTTGAACAATATTAATATGCTGGGAGATTTGTAAACTGATGCTGTTGAACATTAGCATCAAACAAGCAGTACGTTTTTTCAATAGCTCAGAGAGACATACTATGCCAATGAAATAAAAAACGTGCCAGGATTCACACATTGAACCTGTTTTGACACCGCTCAGAGGACATTTCTCTTTGAAACTGCTGCGAAACATGCAGTAAGGCAAGTAAAACAGTGTTGCACAAAAAGTGCACAGAGGTACATATTTTTATGAGTTAAAAAAGCATGCAACCCAAGCCCACACCGGATAAACTTGATTGTGGCAACACGCCTGACAAATTCCATGCTGCTTCTTGCAAGTTTCGCAACACTTTCAAAAAGCAAACTGTGCCAAAAGTACATTTTTATTGAGTTGGTTGTTATAAGCATTGCATTAGTTCAGAACTGAAACTCTGAGGAGTGGCACTAAAAGACAATGCCCTATCACCTTAAACCTAAGCAACAGTGCAGGCAAACGTGAGATAAAAATGATTTTAATGAAGTAACCATGCCATTTTTTTTGCAATGCCAATTTGAGCTTTAAATGCAAATGCAGTGCTGTACCAGGTGAGCTACTGAGCAAGTTTACCGGAGCTGGATATATGCTACAAACGTCAAATTGTATTTGTTTACAATCCAAGCACTATGTTAAATCATATAATAGTATCATAATGCTATTAAGCAATAATCTGTAGCAATAATAATTTGTGTAAAAGAGGGATAAGAGTAGCCGCTAGTGTTCATTTCAGAAACTCAGTTGTAAGTATGTTTTTGCACATTTTTCCAAAGAATCTATGTTTGAAACATGACAACTGTTGATTCAATTTGCTATACAAAAAACGTCTTGAAAGAAAAGGACAAGCCTTGCCCCTTCAAGTGGATCTATTATTGGAAAGTGCTCCTCTCTCTGGCCTTTCTGTCCAATTAAGTCCAAACAGAACTGTGGAATTTCAGCAAGGAATGAAAACATCACTGATGGCTCTCTTGAGCAAAATAAAGGTCAGCGTCATCTTTCTGTACTTCTCATGCTTTGCAAACTAATTTAGGACAGGGCTGAAGCGCGAGCGCCCAAACTCCAGTCCTGGCCACTGGATGACAGCTGCCTATGGTCTTATTCAGGCGAATTGGCCTGCCAAGCCTCTTACTGCTAGCTAAAAATAAACGCTCTACATATCTGGAGACTGAGTAATGAACATGTGCACAGGTTTTGGCTCAAGCTAAAGCAGGGATCCAAAGTTAATGTTGACAGCTGTGGGCTGGCATCGAGTCAAACCCTTCGACTAGCCACCTCATGACTTTGTGTTTACCATCATCTTTGCTTATTAGCGCTGGTGGCTTACCCTCTTTGGGCACTGCATGTCTCGAGCCAAATTGAGCAAAAGCTCATGGGAAATTGGATCCACTAGGTTGAGGAAAGCAGCGTTCTTGTACAGGATGTCGTTGAGTGATGTTCCTTCAAGACCGAGGTCCTGTTGAGAGAAAAAACGAGAGAGACTGTTAAGCATGTAGGATTACAAATGCGAGGAAAGGTCACTGATAAATCTCAATATTCAACAACTTAATCCTTTCATCCTACGCCTCCAATCTCCATCTGCGAGATTACATGAGGGGCTTTTTTGAAAGACATGGGGATAAAGTAATCTCTCCATCGTGTTTACTTCTAACGGAAGAAAGAGAAGCTAAAAACGTTTCCTGATCTACTGCCAGACTAGCGCTGCTAACCTTTACGTAAGGCAGAGAAAGTCTGTGTGTAGACACGGTGACAGATTATTAGCTGGGCTTATCGTAGACAGCTAAAGTGTTTTTCCCCAATGAACAACCAAGGCAAGCGAGTCTGATACAACCAGCCTGGAAAGATAAAAAAAACATGCAGGAGAATCAAGAAAGAATTCCCTGAGGAATATGTTTCTTGTTTAATCCACCGGCTTGCGCAATTACTTGGGACAAAGTGAACATATAGAAGTGAATACAGAGGGCGTAACACATTTGATGCCTCCAGGCAAACGTCAGCATCACAAAGCAACAACTACACCACCCTGTGAATCGACAGATCACACAGAAAGGGATGAAGAAACTGGCAGAAGAAGGAAAGCTGCTGAGACC
Source organism: Enteromius afrohamiltoni (assembly GCA_034779775.1). Taxonomy (NCBI): domain Eukaryota; kingdom Metazoa; phylum Chordata; class Actinopteri; order Cypriniformes; family Cyprinidae; genus Enteromius; species Enteromius afrohamiltoni. Next base: position 4,471 of record JAUYWG010000599.1, on the reverse strand, counting down.
AGGGAAGTGGAAACCTCCCTTTGGGTCTCACGCTGATGTATTGCATGTCTTTTCACAGGGATTCCCAGACATCTGGAAGCTCCTCCAAGCTCTCCGTTTTCATCTTTAAAGCATAAGCACAGGTCTTTTCTGTTCTGCAGTACTTTTCGAACCTTGTTACTAAATTAATATGATTAAACAGTGCTTTAAAAAAAGATGTTCTATAAAATAATTTTGCAGAATACTTTGTACTGTGTATCTTTACACATTGACAAGAACAACTGGAATAATAAGATAAAATTAACTATTGCTCAGTAAAAGATTGAGCGGGAGAGTTAACATAACACTTAATGTTTTAACCATTTAAAAATGTGATGATGAGACAAGCCAACAAACACAAATCTTGTGAACACAACAGAATATTTAACTAATATTTTCAATATTTTTTAATAAAATTATGTCACTTCCTGAAGGATTATGCAAATGAAGAACTAGCTGTTGTTATTGACAGTTAGGTACTGCAAGATACAACCTAAACCTATGCAGCATATTTAAAAATGTTTTGATCAGAGGAGGAAAGAATTAACCTGAAATATTATTTAATATGGCTTTTTTATAATCAAACTGAACAGCACCTGGGGAATGACAAATATGGAAAAATCAAGCCAATCCTACAGAAGTTAAATTATTTAAAATTCATACTTATTTAATTGTGGTACTTTAGTGTTATTTTAGCATTATTTATACACAATTATAGTATTTATTAACATTTAAAATGAGCTTTTTATTTAAGTTTTAATTTTAATTTAGTAGTTTTGTTATGTTATTTTTTTTTGTTACATTTTTCCATCTAAAAATGTTCCATCTAATACCAATAGTTTATTGCAGCTTTATTTCAACTCCCTAAAGTGATTAGTAGTTTTAGTAAACAATAACAATATACTAAAAATACTCATTTCATTTCCATCTTTTTCCAATGTATTAAGACATACATGGAGACAAGAAAATGTACTATGGTGAATGAATGACCCAGACAATATAGCAAAGCAGAGTCTTATCTGAAAGATTAACATGCAATAAAAGAGACAGCGTTTTAAATTCAATGTTATTATACCAACACAAAATCTTTGTAACATTGACATCCACTGCATGTGCTCAGTAGAGCATGTAAGCGGAGTTGTTTCCTGCCTTTGCTCAATGAGAGTCAACGGTGGAAAATGAATTGCACTCATTAGGGCACAGGAAGAGCTACAGCAGAGATAAGGGATGTTGTTTTTGTCCTCCTCTCTTTGGTTCATTCTTTCTCTCGTAGGGGCAAAGGAAAGCATTCCCTCTCCATCATTTTGACCCCCAGTTGATTAACATCCAATCCACTTTCTCAGACTTGAAAAACTGCTTTTTACTGCACAGAAATTAATGTCTTTCAGCAATCTACAGTCTTAAAAGGTACGTGACCTCTCTCTCCTCCAACAGGGTGTTAAGAGCTACCAGAGCTAGGGTGAGTGAGATGCCTCCATGTTTGGAAAACTTTTGGACTGGCTGGGCATCCATGTGACAAAGTGCCATATCTAAAGAGAGCAGACAGTGATGCCTATAAACACACTTAAACATGACTGAAACTGAGCCATTTAAAAGGTATTTAAATGACTAGAATAATCAGAACAAACTAAGTATCACCTACCAGCTGTCACCAATGATACTTTAAAATTAAATAGATAAATCCAACGGACCAAAATTAAAGATGGTTCCAAACAAACCAGGAGCAAAACATTTGCATGTCTCACAGAAACACGAAAAGCGGAACAAATCATTTGAATCAGTGATTAAATCATCCATTGATCCTTGTGCTCTATTTTCAAATGAATCAGCTGTTTTAAATGAATCATTTGAATGAACGAATCAATGAATCACTCATTAAGGGACTTACCGCCACCTACTGATGGCTACTCAACAGACTTAAAGGTGTTTAAGTATTGTTATTGAAAAAAATCCCCAAAATATCGAGATAATTATAAAAATAATAATAATTATTTGTCAATATCAAAACTCAGAACACCTTGACAACGCCAGCAATGTCCTGACAACCACTAACACAAGCACAAACAAGCACAGAAACTGTGACAATCTGCTTTAAAGCTATGAAATCTCCCATCATTTCATTCTGTTCAAATTATCTTTTGATCCAGATGTCCAGACTCTCCCTCCAGATGTTCAACAAGCTAGAAAACATCACATTAATATTAGTCACGTTGCATGAAAAGAAGCTTTTCCCTTTTATCCAGTGAGGGTGGAACTGGAGGACCCTCATCATCAGGTTGCATACATTGAGATGTTCCTTGATTCGAGGACCCTCTTGACAAGCTAATCAATAAACACAATTCAATGGCACAGAAACCTACATAAAGTCCATAATACATTTTTGATTCTTTTATAATCACTTCAAAGCTGGAACTGTGGTGCTTCTGTTAGCATTCGCTGGATCTGCTCCATTGGCACAGGGTATCAAGATAAAATGATGGACTGTACCTGACTATCATCAGCTGCAATATCTTGGCACTAAACCTTAAAATCTGAATTGTTCATCAAAAGTCTCAGTCATGATCTAGACATCAGCAGCTTTAGAGAGGTTTGTGACATCCTGAATGTCTCCATCCTGAAAGATTTTGGAGACCAGCTCATCCGTTCTGACAATTACAGTAAATGTAAATCAGAACATTTATGAAGCAATTATGTAAAGGAAAATTATTAATTATTAGGAGTCACTGTGGTGATTTTGGATTAGGTTGTGAAGAACATTACTCAGAATATATTAAAGGACTTTTCTAACACAAAAATATGAATGTTCAAAAAAATCTATCATGAAATGGTGAAAAAAAACCCATGATTTTACTCTTCTGATTTTGGTAAAAATTAATGTCAATGTTTATACCATAGCATGCATTTAAAAGAAATATATTTATAACTCATAACAGCTAACATAAAATACATTTTAATTATTTATTAAATAATATTTATACCAATTTACTAACAAAACAAAACAAATAAATATGGTATTTATTACAGTATATTTTGGAAAAGGGTCTTAACATGTGAGTACCTATTGTAAAACTACAATGGTGTATTATGGTAGGCTACTTATTTAGTACCTTGGCACATATTACAGCACCATGGTATTACCACCCCCATACCATGGTACTTCCAAAGCTTATAACCTTTGAAGTGCATACAATTGATAATCTATCGCACCCGGATCTAGGTCCTTGCGAGAATTTTATTAGAAATATTTGTATTCGTTTTGGAATTTCATACTTTTCATTGCCGTATTTAGCACAGTTTGAGACAATAATTATTTTTAATCACTGTAATAGCATGCTTTACAAGGTATATTCTCATGGTTTAAATACCGCGGCGTAGATACAACAGATATATTTTGTGGTTGTGTTTCTAAAGTGAAAACAGCAGCAGCAGCAGCAGCAACAACCTGTAGTTATGTGTAAGAAACTACACAATCTGGTTTATTAACAAATTACGTTTTGTACCTTTCTAAGCAGTTTCAACACATCGATGGCTTGCTCCACCTTTTGCTCCTTCAGCAGGGTTTGGATCTCCCGAACCCAAGCCACTCTCCGGACATACGGGCTGGGGCTGGGACTGGATTTGCGCAGCATCCCGGGGAGCTTGTCGGACTTGAGCATGAGAGAACTGAGTAAAAACTCTCGTCTTCCTCCACCTCTCTTCTCCACATCCCGCTCATGATGCTGTCGACCCCTCCGAAAGAAAGTCGCCTGGCTGTCCAAACTACTTTGCCTGGTCAACTTCGATCCCATGTTTTAACTATTTCAGTCTCAGTATCAAATAATACAGCGTTTTCTTCATTAAGCATGGGTATAATAAACCTTATAAGCTGTCTTTAGTGAGTGCACGCTCATAATTGAACTTGGTCGTGTCCAGTTGCTCGTTTATGATCATATTCATCAAGTAAAATTCATACTGAGCGCACGAAATTATAAAAATGTCACTTTCTCCTCGTTTCTCTTGTTCCTGCGCGAGTCCGCTGTGTTTGTGTTCTTCCAGGCTTCCCCAAAAACCACGCCTATATCTCATTCGTTGTCCAATCAGAATGCTAGATTCCCACATGTGTTTATAGGAGATCACGGCTCCACCCATTTTTAACAGCGCATGGGAAACCCGTTCTGTCCTGTCAGCACGTACTGTATAGGTATCGGTCTAATAAAATTATATAACAACAACCATCAGTACTACCATAAAACAAATCAGAGCAATTTCACATAAATATTTCCATTGATTTACAACAATAACAAAACGGGAAAAAATATGTGTGGCAAAATGCGCAAAGCACTGCCATTTAATATATATATATATATATATATATATATACGACTGAACCAGCCATGCATTAATTATGATTTTATTAGTCTTTTGCTGGCAGAAAATCGTGCTATGCGCACTTTATGTTAAATAAAACTACACT
>JAUYWG010000598.1:0-13337 GCA_034779775.1 Enteromius afrohamiltoni | reverse complement strand
TGCCCTGACCCTGAGTATTGTTAATTAAACCGTTTGCACATGAACTCGCACGCCTCGCGTACTCTCTATCGTAACAGATATTTGTGTTATGGGCTACACCAAAAAAAAACATTTTTTTCATCATCTGTGATTTACAGTGGACAAACCGGGGGTGCATTTCTCGAAAGACGATGTAACTCGCTGATTAATCACTTATTAATTTTTTTAGCAATGCAGAACAAAAAAAGATTTGACTAGATTGAGATTTGACACAGATTTGAAATGTTAATAAATCCCGTAGTAACAGTTACAACACCTCCATTGTTTGAAACACGTTAGTTCAACAACATAAGGCCAGTGTTGATGAAGTCACATGCATCTGGTGGATGAATAACTTCTGCTATTTAAATGATTAGAGATCTCCAAGATGCTGCTGTACTGAACATGACACATATCGCCTAAGAAACTATGCTTCTAAGCCAATGATCTATATAGAGAACTGGACGTCATAGTAGTGAAGCCACCACGCTGCCATATTGTTATTCCCTAGTATTCACAAACATTCTATTGAATGAATAGGAAATAATATGACTTTAATGTGAAAACATCAACTAACAAGTCAACGTTTTCATATCTGATTCCTCCAGGGCTAGACTGGTAATCTGGCATACCGGGCAAATGACCGGTGGCCTGACGCACTTCGATATAATCTGGTCGATATAATATATATATATATATATATATATATATTTTTATTGGCCAACGACCAGCCCATAAAGCAGGGACAGGGGCCCATTGGTTCATTTTCCATACTTACACTAGTCTTTCAAAAGTAATTAGAAATGTAAAAATAAACATTAAATATGCCGAAAACAATGAAAAGTTTTTGAGTCAAGAAAAAAAGGTATCAATCCTAACTTTTATTTAGTACATTTACATGATACACAGGTTAACGTAAGTAACGGTACATTGATGAGTGTTATTGTATTTGTATGGCACTATGAACATCTTTTTAAAAGATGATGCCTCCACCTAAAACTGTCTGATGGTGTCGCTATTGGACGCGTAATAATTTCGAAGTGATTTGCGCATTTATACCTCTTCATTTATATATTAATTTTGTGAGGACACACTTCTCTTGCCTTGTACAAATTTAAACATAAATTGTTAAAACTTCTTGAATTTAACCTGTGTGCAGTTTTGCCACATCCTTTAGCGAACTTCGTGTGACACTTTTGAAGTGGAACTACCAATCCCTGTAGCGCAGACGTTGGAGCCCTCTGTCGGTACGGAATAGTAAGATGGCGGATCGAACACTTCCGGTGGCTTTACTGCCTGACGGCAGTTTAGAACACAATGAGCGATCCAGTCATTATATATCGATCAGTGTTCCAAGCACAGTTCAAAAGCTGTAGTTATAACCGTGTTTGTGACGTTGACTGCGAATGTTCGTTTAAACTATGCTTTTGGGAAACACCGGATCATTAAACTGTGCAGGTAACGACTGAACTTGTGACCTTAGACCATATCTGCAGAATGGATCTCAAAGATCTACAAAATAATGTTAAATAAACTACAGCACACAGAATAATTTCCATTAACTTGTTTATTTTAAATCTTACTTGTAGTGCAATTTGAAGTTAAATTAAAACATTACAAAAGGTGGTATGATATACAATCTTCAGTCAGCAAAACTGTATGAACAATTTAATATCAAATGGCTTATAAAAAATGTCAGATTCAATTTTATAATACACCTTTCCTCACTTTGTAGTACTCTGAGTGCATGATGATGCTCATCAAAAAAGGTAGTTTACCAACAGATAAATTTTGTAGGTGAAACTGCATTAAGTCAAACCTACCGTCAGTGCAATCCAGCTTCACATACTTCTGCTGTTCGTTGTACTTGATCTGGACCAACATTTCACCTGGAACATGCAAAGCATTTGACATTGTAAACTGGTGTAAATGAGGAACACTATATTGGATGGATGTACGTCACATCTTTTACACAGTAATATTACAATATACAGACAGCAATAATGTCAACGTTAGTCACGCTGCAGTCGACTGTAAACTGCCCCATACTTTATCTCTAGTGCTGGTTAACATTATTTATCCACATGCTTTTTATTAAAAAAAAGATAAATAAACGTTTCATATTCGGTGATGGAAAAAATACTGTGCAGTTTACTGTCATGTCTGCAAGATGAATATTCCAAATAAAAAGAGTCAGTCGGATCTTGGATTCCCAGTGTCGAGGTGGGGTTCTCCAGTATCTCATAGACTGGGAGGGATACAGTCCCGGGGAGCAGAGCTGGGTGAACTCCAAGAACATTAGACTCTCAACTCACCACTACATTCCATCAGGAACACCCAGAGAAACCAGCCCCTGGCCCCGTGGTAGACCTCGACGTCGAGGAGTGGCAAACGTTGGGAGCCGTTCGCAGGGGAGGGGCTCTGTCACTGATAGTGCCTCTGTGGCCCTCTCTGAAGTTCCTACCCAGACCTTTTACGCTCACGTACCTCTACAGATGTTGCGGATTATTCCCTCATTATTTTGCCTATTTAAGGCACAGACATTTGCTACATCTTCACAAAGTCTTATCATACCTATGGTCTTAATTCTGAGTGTTTTCCCTTGGATTGGATTCTTCGTGTATGACCCTGGGCTGTTTCTCTCAATGTTGATTCTTGCTGCCTGCCATTGTGATCTCTGCCTGAGTATTGGACTGTGTATTGTATTCTCTGTGTATGATCTTGGACTGTTTCTATCGTTATTGATTCCTGCTGCGTTTTTAATGGCCAAATCTGTATATTTAAAGCACTGAGCTTCTAAGATTCTGCAAGATTGTGAAAAACAAAGTGTTGTGATTCAACTTGACATATTCTGTTTGAACTCTCTCTCTCTCTCTCTCTCTCTCTCTCTGTCCTTTTAATTTTTAGGTGTCACAAGAAAAACTATTAAAGGTAATAATACATTTAAAGAATAAAAAAACTTACTTTTAGTAATGTTTTTACAGTTCTCTCTCTTCTCCTCAGCCCAAAGCTGTGGGGTTTCTTCCCTCAGCACTGGAGTTGTAGGGGGTGAGGATGCAACTGTAGAGAACAGGCCTTGGCAGGTCAGTCTACACAGATCTGGCCTTCACTTCTGTGGAGGGTCTCTCATCAGCCAGGAATGGGTGCTCACTGCAGCTCACTGTGTTTACTACTTGTAAGAAGACAAAATATATGAATAAATCAAATAATTTGTGATTTCACGTGTACATACAGTCTTGTTTTCAGAGCTATCTAACTGAGAGTCTTTGATTTTGATCTGCTTCAGATCCCCAGACACTGGACTGAACTGTAGTGTTTATCTGGGTGGACAGAGGCAAAATGAGGTGAGTCGATGTATCCGGTCCATCATTCCACATCCAGAATACAACCCCAACCAGTTCACCAATGACATTGCCTTGCTGAGACTGAGTGAGCCAGTCAACTTCACCAGCAACATCAGCCCAATCTGCCTTGCTACTAATGACAGTGTCTTTCACAAAGGCACCACCTGCTGGGCCAATGGATGGGGAGAAACCGGCTATGTAGGTAATGATTCAGTTTGACACACTAGACTACATGTAATGCGCCGTGCTGCAACAAGTAAGGTCTCTTGGCAGGTGCAAGCTCTGTAACATGATGCTGTTTTGTTTAGTTTTCAGTGCATTTGACTTCCTAAACATGGTTCTCACACTCTTACTTGCTTCTACTGGCTGTTTATTGTTGTAGATATGCAATGCAGAGAGATATATAAGTGACACCCCCTTCTGGAGATGGGGCAGGAATATGCAGCTCATTTGCATTTAAAGCCATACACTCCAAAAACAGCTCTTTTTTTAGAGAGACCCCAAAATTGTAAATTTCCAGCTGTTACACCCAAGACAAATACTGCATCATGTAAAAAGGGATATAATAGGGGTTTTAAATACTTCCCCAATATCAATTTCAAACCATGTGTCCCAATTAGATGAGAAAAGACCATGTTCCTCATTAAGTTTAGCTTCCAGTTCATGCAGAACTTTACCTAAATTGTGGACTGCTTTTCCAGTTTTTATAAATCTGTAAAGATTTGACACTGCCAGTGATGGATTTGACACCAGCTTCGTTCTGTGATTTGGTACATTTGGAATTTCGAAAAAATTATTCCATTGCCTGTGATTTGGCCTTTTCTAACTTTAACAACTTAGACAGTAATAATGGATGTGCAAACAGAGGCAATGATGTAGATGATGAGGGAAAGACTTACATACCCAACAGCTGGATATGTTGGGTACCAAGGCATATGTAAGCTGAAGTCAGTGCCGAATTAAGATCGCTGTAAGGTTCTAACCATAGATGGAATAATAGATCGGAATATGGAAACCAACACAGTAAAGAAGGTTCATATACTTCAGTGTGGTATTTAAAAATAATCTATTGGCCTGGTTTAAATTTCAATAACCCTGTAAATGTTGACTAATTCCATTAACTGAATTATTTGAAATGAACAAACTGCAGTTACTCTTTTGCAGGTAAAATTTGTTTGCAATTTGTTTGAAAAACTTAAAAGTCACGTTTCAATTAACTAAATTCAGTTCTTTTTTTGTGGACTCGAAAGGATAGTTCAACCAAAAATTAATATTACCCAATGATTTACTGACCCCCAAGCCATCACAGGTATGACTTTATTGTTTCAGACTAATGCAATCAGAGTTATATATAAAAAATGGCTCTTCCAAGCATTATAATGGCAGTTAATAGTGGTGAAGCCCATAAAAGTTCACCCATCCATCATCAAAAGTGCTAAATTAAATGGATAGTTTCATCAGAAGTGAATATTATGTCATTCATTATTTATAGAAATAATTTTATATAAATATTTTTGATCAAATCCGAGAGATCTGTGACCATCCCATAGACAGCAAGGCTCCGATCATGATCATGGTCCAGAAACGTAGCAAGGATATCAGTAAATCTTTATCTTTTTATCTTTCTTTTCTTCCTTAAAAGCCTGTTTCTTTTTTATTTATTGTTAATTATTTATTTTTAACACTATAGGTACTTCTGGAACTCTGAAGGAAGTGAAGATGAAAATAGTGGGGAATAAGGAGTGTAACTGCATGTTTCAAGACTCTCCACTATGGGACATAACAATCACTCCAACAATGATCTGTGCTGGAGCAGAGACTGGCGAAGGAACAAGTTTTGTATGTTACAACAATTTATGAAAATGTCATTCTTGATTCTGAGCAAGTTTCAAATACATTTTTGTACAGCATGTTCAGCTCAGTGGTGAGGCTACATAAGGGTCAGGGTGACACTGACAAATTGACGACTGGTCCAGTGTATTCATGTAAAGAATAGGGTGTGTGTGACATATTGTCACCACAACGTTTAACATCTTTGAGCAACATGATTCATTTATGAATGAATCACCTGTTTAAATGATTCGGGTAAAAAGCAAAAACTAAATTCATCAAGTTAAAAACTATTGTTCCAACATTATTATGCATTAATAAGCGGTTTACAAGTGCAGCTATAAATGCCTTGTTCCTGAGCATATACATGTTTAATAAATTTAATTTCATACTTAAAAATTATCATTAAAAAAATTATAGATTATTTAAACATACATTAATAAATCGTATTATTGCGACACATGATAGTAGTTGTTCAGTGTGCTAATGAATGCTTTAGCATCTTTTACATTTTTAAGTAATTTCAAACATCACATATCTTCAATATTGCAAACACATAGTAAAGTATAAGTAATGAAATCCCAGAGTTTTGATCTTCCAGTTATGTGCTTCTATTCTGTGGCAAATCATAAATCTACTAAGGTTTGCTAAGTTTATAGCTGAAGCTGCAAACCAAAACACAGCCCAACAGTTGGATGAATATACTGTGCATAAGTGTTCAGTATTGTTTGATGCCCTGAAACAATTTTGCTTGTATTCTGCTTGTTGAGAATGTTTCATTGATATATGACCAGTCTATCTGTTATAGTCGTAAAGGGTTAATTCACCCAAAAATGAAATTTGGATAATTTGTATTTGTATTGAAATTTGTATTTTACTCAACCTCAAAGCATTTTGGGCATGTGTGACTTTCTTCTTTTGAAACAATTCAATTCAAGCCATTAAATGGGAGTAAATGGGAGGCTGTTGTCAACAGATCAGGAGACGTGAAATAAAGTGTGTGCATCCGTAATAAAATGTCCCTCATACTGCTCCAGGGGGTGAATAAAAGCCTCCTGTAGCGAATGCCTTTTTGTTAAAAATATCCATATTTGTTAAATGTAATAAACACAAATGTAATAAAAACATCACATTTTTTTAAGTAAAGTCAGTGTCTGAGCAAAAAGCCAAATACACTGAGGTCCTATGTTGTGAAACTTCTTTGAGAATGACCAGTGAGACACTTTAGATTGGAATCAAAATTCTCTTTATTCTGAAGATGCTGTCCATGCTGTAGTCTTCAAAGTAATCGAAATTGTCTCTTAGCACAGCAAAAATATATCGGTTTGAAGTGGGAGGAGTACATAGAGGTGTGAACAATTGGCAGATACAGAACAGGAACTTTTGTTTAGACAGGACTTTTCCCAGCCTAGATCTTAGCTAGTTTAAGTGTTATTTAAATCCACAGGTGCTATAGAAACCTTAAAGCAAAAGGCACAGCTGAAGCTTGAAAGGATTGGCATTCACACTTAGCCCGGAAAACTTAAACAAACTGGAAACTTATAAAAGACTACTGTTTCACTATGACCTTGTTGTTAATAGCAAAATACAAAAAAAAAATAAAACAAAATAAAGTAATACTTTAAACTGTGTTTAACCGTTTATAAAATTGTAATACTACACCTATTTCACCAAGGTTCACTAACTTGAAAATGTTTGGCCCTGCCACTGGTTCAGCTGTGAAGTAGTTTATATATATACACTGTATATATAATTTCAGATTCCTCTTTTTCATTTTTAGAGAGATTCTGGTGGTCCCTTACAGTGTAAGCAGGGTTCAGTCTGGATCTTAGCTGGCATCACAAGTTTTGTGACTCCTTGTGGTTCTGGAATTGCACCTGGCAGCTATGCTAGAGTATCCAAATTCCAAAACTGGATCTTGGAGAATGTTGATGGGTCATATATTGGATTTGTTAATTTTACATCTGATGGTGAAGATAAGGACAGCAGCTTTCTCTGCAATGGAAATATAGGTAAGCTTGAAACTGGGTAACATGAATGAATGGGCATATATGTGAATGTAATCTAATTTGAAATAACAATGAACAATACTTTTAGAGCATTTTGTAAAATAGGGTGGTGTTTTTGTTTTGTTTTTTTCCGTTCCAATGTTGTTTTGAACCCCAATGACTTTTACCCTAACCTTGATAATTACCGTATAAAGTAAAGGGATATGAATGTTTAGTAGCAGGTACCACTTGCTTGATTTTAGAGTATTTATTAAGAGTTTTATTTTAGTCTATACAATGTATGAGTACAGTATGTATGCAGTGACCCTGTAAAAAATATATACTGTAGGCATGCTGTCAGAGACTGATAAAAAACAAGACATTTAACATCATGTGACAATACCTTTGCTATATCAAATCATTGTAGTTTTTATGTAATCATTTTTTATTGTTGTTATTTTTCCCCTTTTCAGAGATTTTCTACTCATTTGGAAATAGAGACATAAAGAGTCCCAGTGAAAATGATGGAAGCTCTCCAATAATATTGCTGGAAAAGCCATTTATATATTTTGGACACGTTTATCAACAGATTTATGTAAGCACATTAGTTAGCACTTTGTTTTACAGTAGGTGTACTTCCCTGGTACTTACAGTACATGGTAAATATTTTGTACAAGCAAATGGGTGGTAACACAAGGGACCCGAAGTGTATGCACATGGTAACAAATAAGAAACACAGCTGTACTTAACAGTTGTACATACATGGTGATAAGTTAGTACATACAGACACGTGTGCATAAGATGCGCAGATTGTGTGTGTGTGTGTTTGGATTTGGGGAGTTTTTGCTGATGTGTGAAAAGTGTAAAGCATTATTAATATTCTGTATCTATACATACATCTTGCATACAAATTACACCTTGACTACATTTCCCAAGTTCAATCATTCAATTATTCCCATTTTTACACAGTCTTTTTAAAATTTTTGAAAATTTGTAATGTAAGCCTATGTAATTCCAAGCCAGCAGAGGGAGCAATCACATCTGCACTCTGAGGGAGTGGTAACAGTCAGTGTTGCCAGATTGGGTGGGTAAATATTGGCTTTGGTGGGTGGACAAAAATTGGGCGGGTTTTGAGTCATTTGGGCGGTTTTCAAACATATGAATAATATAGACTAATTAGTTAACATACAAGCCCAGTGTACATGCTGCATCCAACCAGTCACACAACGTTACTAAACACAGGCACACTGCAAAGACTGCTGGTGCTGATGTTGACGTCAGGGCTGCTTCCAGAGTTAATGATTCAGGAGTGACGGGTGTTTAGCGCGATAAAGGATGTAGAACTGGATAGTGATAATGTCTAAATAAGTATGCTATATAGAGCAGAGTTTTAAACCTCAAAACGTGAACTACACCTGTTGAGGGAGAGATGACATGAAGACTCTTATCACTGCAACTTTAAGTTTTTTCGAGGGCACCGTTTTTTTTTTTTATTGCCTTTTTTGACAGTATCTGCTGCTTGCATATTTTTAATATTTCTCTTTAATCTATTTTCTCAGATTTATCTAGCATTATGTTTATATTGTTTTGTCATCATAATTTTGTTTGTGTTAAAATATCCGGTTATGAACCTTGATTTGCATTGATAACTAACATTATATTGATAGTTAAACATTTGGGTTACACTTTATAATAACTATCCGTGATAACTAGTTAATAAATCATTATTAAACTGTTAGTTAATGAGTTATAAATGACTTGTTAAATAACAGTTAATCCAATCCAATCTGGCAACACTGGTAACAGTCAGTGAAGAAGTGAGAACTCGCTCTGCTGGCTTGGCGTTACAATATATTTCTTTGTAACTATGTTTTATTAAAAACTGTTTTAAACAGCATGTTAAATGTCCAAAACAATTTATTTATTGTTTTCGGTTTCAGGTTAATAACAATGGCCATTTGACATTTGATGAGCCTCTTTCACAGCCGGCACCTAACTATTTGCAGTCACAACTCAACAGAGACATCATTGCTCCACTTTGGACAGATATTGACAACACGGTCAATGGAACAATCTCCTATCGTCAGGTCACCAGTGGTGGACTCTTAAGAGCAGCTTCAAACAACATAAACCAGTATTTTTCCAATCTAAACTTCACTGCCTCATGGCTGTTCATTGCCACTTGGGATAAAGTACCATTTTATAACAACTCACAATCAGTAAGCTATCTTTCACTGATATTACCTTTCTTCCAGGTGTTTTTTTAGATAATTTATTGGCATATCCTGAAATGTAAATAATTCTAATATCCTGTTCCGTCTCTAAATAATATATATATATATATATTTTTTTTTTTTATCTTTTTTGAGTTGATCAAAATTTAGAGGACTTAGATTTCCTGTCTTTTTAGATTGACTGGATTTACTTAAAGGGTATTAAATTAACTGTTTATTTTAACTTTGAAATTTTGGAAAAAAAGCTTGCATCGTTTCAGCTGTAACCACTTGGTATATGTTGTGATTTTATCTGCTGTGCACTGATATAGATTTAATAATCAGGGCTTTTAATAATAATAGTAACAGAATACAGTTGCCATTTCTCTATTTAATGCAGTTATAGAAATAACAACCACATTCTATAAAACTGTATATATGATAACATTATGATAACTGTATGTGGGCAATGCCTGCCATGTGTGCTTTTTGTCAAGTACATAAGACCATTTGTCATTTTCAATTTAAAAAGAGTGATTGCAAGCATCCCTTTTGAGGACACTATGTGTCTGAGGTGAGTGTTGAGCAGACTTCTACTCAAAGTCAAAGCAGCATTAAATCCCAAAAGTGTGGACTTGGAGCAGGGCTGAAAGGGCTTTTGGTTCCATTTGAAATGATTGGTTATCAAGGCACATGTGAGCCAAGTTGACAATCGTTTTCTAATGGCAGAACCAGGGAAGTTGATATTAGTTAAATATTAATAAAACCATCTCTGCCTATATATGACTAATTTAAATGCCTGTGTGATCCGTTGGGAATGTATCGTGAGAGCCAAAAAAAAAAAAAACGCCACACAGATTTTTGTTATTTATAAGATGGTCACATAAATACACTTCGCTGACCAAATGAATGCTGCTTTGTTTGAAAGCTTTGAAATGACTTCTGTGTAAGCTGATGGAGTGGAGCTATAACTCCAGGTAATTTGTATGGAAACTGTTTATGACTGTTAAAACACGTAAAACATGAAGATGAATTGCTTTTTTTATGGCAATGCAGAATTAAGCATAAAAACAATTACTCTAGGTCTGTTAAAGATAATTTTGTTGTTTCTTAAACAGAGTTCATCTTTTCAAGTTGTTTTGGTTTCTGGTTCTTCGCTGTCTTTCATCATGATGAACTATGGAAACATCTCCTCTACGAATCAACAGTTTCAGGTCAAAAAGAATGAAAACATATATCTGAATCATGGCATTATATGTTAATATTAGAGAACTTCTACATACTGTATCTTTATGGAGCCAAAATGGTGACTTTAAAATTTGGCATCAAAGATTAAAATTGGCATTGAAAACAAAAGCAGAACTGAAAAAGGAAACATTGGCATTGAAACATTTTTATTAAAACCAGTTGTATTGGCACTGAAACAAGTATTGGCACAGAAAAAAGAAAATAATTAAAATCTAATAATCTTATTCTTATTTTTAATCTTATTCTTTCATTTTATTGGGATTTTTGTATTTTTCAATGACAATCTTCAGATTTTTTTCTTCATGTCACTCTTTTTCAGTGACAGATTTTTTTGACAATATCTGAGGGGAGGGGTGGGTAGAGCATAATTTGCATATAATTTGCATGTCGGCATACTGAAGAAGTAGGCCTACGTCACTTTACTGGAACTCCTCGTCAGCTCTGAAGCTTCTGGCATGGTGGCGTGACAAATATGTCTAGTTTACCGGGAACTTCGAAACCACAAGTCTGTTTTTTTCTCTCTGCCATTTACATGTTTATTCACGTGTAACCTCTGCGGTTTGGTTAACTTTTAATGGCCGTTATAACACACACCGGAGAGCCTAACCTATTATATAATAATAACCTAATTTAGACACAGTGCATCTCTGTAGACTAGGAAGGATTAATGCTTCCTGTGAGGATATTTGTGGTTTCGAAGTTCCTGGTAAACTAGACATTTTCGTCACGCCACCATGCCAGAAGTGACGTAGGCCTACTTCTTCAGTATGCCGACATGCAAATTATATGCAAATTACGCTATATTTTGTTCTGTGTCTAGTATTCTTCTGTCTTGTTAATTGGATTTTCTGTTACCGACTCTCGCCTGGATTTTGACTACTCTTTTGCTCTGCCTCTGCCATTGTTGTTTTGCTGTTATCGAACCCTGCCCGTTTGTACTCTGAGTTTGTTTATGAAACAGCTCGCAAGTAAATCCGCACGCCTCTCGTCTCCTCAATCTTGACACAATGCCAATGTTTCCTTCTTCAGTTCTGCTTTTGTTTTCAATGCCAATTTTAATGCCAATTTTAATCTTTGATGCCAAATTTTAAAGTCACCATTTTGGCTCCATATATCTTGTGCTACTTAGCCTTCATGACTGATTTATGTATCCTTAGGCTGGCTATGGCATGGTTAATTCAACAAATTACTTTTCAATCCCTGTGCCTGATGAAAATAAGCTTTTCAACTCCAGCAATGTCAATGTGCCGGGACGCTGGGCATTCCGTGTTGATGGAGGACCTGAGGAAGGTAATCCTTTGACTCTGTTTAATAAAGTGCTTGGATTTTTCAAAACAAGAACCAGAAATTGTAAATTTTTGTAGGAATGACTTGCTTTCACACAACTTTTAAAGTCTTTCCATGAGCAATCGTACAGGTGCGGTATACTGTATAGTGACTTGCCTTACCTCGGCTAAATGAGAAACACAGGGAAAAAATCCTGCGTAAAAGAAGATGGCATTTCAGAACACACCCACACGTAACTGCCTCGGACCAATGGTAGCTCAAATGTGTTAGCTAGAACAAACTCCCCAATAAGTTTGCTTTGGTGAGCCGATTCAAAACGTTTGGCCTGATTTTGTACAAAATGATGTCATTACAGTTTTTTCTTCGATTTCATTTTAAGTATATCGGGCCTAATTTGAAGCTATTTTTTTAAAGGTTAAATTTGCAAATTTAAGCAAATACAGAAAAAACAGTTTTTTTTTTTAAAAAAGCAACCACATTTAGTGAAACTCTTTATTGTATTTGTTGCATGGACATCCTCTCATCTTATCTCATTGGCAAATCATTAACCTTCTCACTGGTGTTTCTCAAATGCAAACTGCAGTTATAGTATAACTGTCCATTGTCTAAAAATAAATATTAATTATAACACCCTTAATTAAAAATCCAATACTGGCCAGATTTCAGAGAGGTCAACTAACGTGTCAAAAAATGCAGCAATTTCTTTAGCTGACCAGCGAGTGAATGGGCTTCAGTGCTGGAACTGTTGGTTGTTTGGAACTATTGGCTTCACAAGAAACTAATTTCATAAGCAAATAATTTCACTGCTTACAGTGTGGAGCTTAACTTAAAAACATTACAAAATAATACCTTCATTTTTGCTTCAGCTGTTTTTTTGCCATAATTGACAGACTGTTAATGTGTTTGACTGAAACTAGAACTGACAAATCCACCATAAAGCCTGCTCTACAATCCATAAGTTGATGCGTTCATTGCAAAACATGCTCATCATAATTTTAAGAAAGAACAATGAGTTGTGTGTTTGGGGTTTCTATTTCAAATATCAAAGGTGTGTCTTGCTGCACTTTTTATTGCAGGTTATTTAATATTATGACATCCTTTAAAATTATAGGAATTTTCTACCCAAGTGGAGATGAAGATACAAAGAACCCTGCAGAGGATTTTGGAAGTTCTCCTCTGATCCCCCTGGCACAACCGTTTGTTTACTTTGGGCTTTCTAAAACACAACTATATGTAAGAAGTCTCGTCACTATTCACTATATAGCCTTGACACTATACACTAAATCTAATTTTTATTAACAACATGAGTAGCTTTATTGTCTACATTAGGATTGTCACTTGACAATTCAGATGACTGATGTTATACTGTATTCTTCTCATAACAGGTGAATAACAAGGGGTATTTGACA